>JADRCC010563970.1:7711-23628 GCA_019843855.1 Hylomyscus alleni
ACACACACACACACACACACACACACTTAAATTTGAAAATAAGGAACAAAGTAAGTTTGCTCCTTTGCTATGAGGAAGTAAACTATGTAACAATGCAAAAGTGCCAGAACCTTAATGTGGTCGCCTCACTGGAATAGAAATTGTATTGCCTAATGACACATTAGCCCGCCATCTTTACCCATGACTGTTACCTAGCACCATCTTCTATGTACATATTTCTCTCTCCCACCAGTACTGGGAAGCCTTCTTCTCGGTGGAATTGTTCATTATATAGCTTTCTTTTAAAACAAGTTTGTGTGTATGAGAGAGAGACAGAGAGACAGGCGCACACACACACAGAGTGGGGGGATGCAGGAAGAGAGTGTTACATATTATCCCCTGGAGTTACAGTTTTGACCTACCTGACATGGGTACTGAGAACTGAACTCTTGCCTTCTGGAAGAGTTTTTAATTGCTAAGTCATCTTTCTAGTATCATGATTCTTTTAGAAAGTTTTTTTTGTTTGTTGTTAAACTTCTCTTGTTCTTTCTTTCTCCCCCTCTCTTTCTGTTACATGTTCATGTAGATGTATTCATGTATATTTGTAGGCCAGGGGTCAATCTCAGGTGTCTCCAGCTAATATTTTGGCTCTATCTCCCATGAACCCAGACCTCAGATGGAATGACTAGCTTTTCTGGCCAGTAAGCTCCAGAGATCCTCTCTACTTCCATTCACAGCAGTCCCCACAGTACCATGGTTACGGATACCTGCCATCATGGCTGGCTTTCTGTGTGGGTGATAAAGATCCAAGCTTATGTCTTGATGCTTATGCAGCAGGTACTTTATCCATTGACCCATCTTGTCTGCCCCAAACTATATTTTCTAAAATAATGCAGACGTTTAAAACATATTATCTTCCATAAGAAATTCTAAATGAAGGCAAGTTGTTACATGAGAAAAATATTATAGCAGCAGCTTTCCCCCAACAATCTTATTTGCTAGCCTGTTTTTATCTTCTGTAGTATATTGTGTTTGAACTGAACTGACTTTACACCTATACAGAGGGCAATGAAAGGGGCCTAGTGTCAGTGTCCAGTGTTCAGGTTGAATCCAAAATTTATTCTTTTGCAGCTGAGTGTGGTGGCTTATGCTTGGAATTGCAGCTCTCTGAAAGTTGATTTGTAGGCCAGCCTGGTTTAGGGGACTGTTGCAAAAAGAAAAAGGAAAAGAAACAAACAAACAACAAAAGTCCTTTATTCTTTTGTTAAGTGAAAGAGTAGCTTGGCAAGTTAAATGATGTGTTAACACCAGAGAAGCCAAGACAATGTAAATTTTTTTGCTATAATTTAAAATAGGTCAGAATGCAGATGAGCATCTTCAAATTTAGTAAAATTTCCAATATAAAAATTAGTACCCTGTGCTGAGACAGAGCTGAGTACAATCCACGATTTCCTTGGGAGGCTATGGGCGATGGTGGTGATGTTGTTGACTAACCCCATTTAGGGAGCTTTATTCATATTATAGAATATGAGAAAATTTATTTTAGTTCCTAAAAAGAGTTTTAAAAGAACTATATATATGGATGTATTGTATGCATATCTATCTGGCATCTACTGCATGCCTACTGCCTTTGAAAGCCTGAAGAGGATGATGACCCCGCACTCAAGAGTTACAAATGACTGTGAGCTATCATGCTAAGGATGGAATGTGGGTCTTCTGGTAGAGCAGACTCAGTGCTCTTAAACAGAGTCAATTCTCCCAGTCCAAATTTTACTTTTTGAATATAGCATTATTTTTGAATATTTATCCATGTACTTTGGATCATATTCATCCCGTACCCTCCCTCCAATTCATCCTGGATCTCTCTCCATTCCCCTCCCAGCTGGCTGCCTTGATCTTGTGGCTGCCACAGTTTTTCCTATAAGGACAATGGTCCCAATCTGTGCAAAAGACAGTTTCCCCTCAGCCCTCTCAACTCCCAGCTTCTATAGTCATTTTTAAAATGTGTTTTCATTTTTATTCATGTTGTGTGTATCTCTGTGTGAGTGTATTTCACATGTGTTTAGGTGCCTGCAGAATCAAGTAAACATAGGATCCCCTAAAATGGTAGTTAACAGTCAGAGTTGTGAGCTGCCCAATATATACAGTTCCTGGAAACCAAACTCGGGTTCTCTGAAAGCCCAGCCAAGTTCTCTAAACCACTGAGCCACCTCTTGGCCCCACTTACAGTCTCACTGTTCCCTCTTCTGTGATACCCCTGAGCCTTGGTGGGAGGCATGGTGTAGATGCCTTGAAAATACAAAAATGTATAATTCTCTCTGAGAGCCTGTATGCTTTACAACAAGTACTAATCTTTACTATGATGGATTACTGTTCACACTTTCTAATAAAAAACTAATAATTCTTCCTTTCACTGATCCCAGAATCTTATGTTGGCTTCATGCTGGGATTTCACCTTTACGATAAGGGAACCAGGCCTCGGGTTGCTGCTCAATCTGTGTCTCTCTTCCTTGTTCCTCCCCTACACACAGCACTGAGGAACCCCTGGGATGTGCAGAGAACAAGGAGAAAGTGACAGCTGGGTGCTAGCACAGTGAATCTAAAGCACCATCCCTAGCCCTGTTTAACAGCGTGATTAGCTTCATTTTTAAAGGTTTACTTACATGTCAACTTGCACGGCATGTGTATGCCATTGTCCCAATTGGCAGTTTTTTAGCTGCCCAACTTGGTGTTGCAAACCACAGTAGAGTCCCCGAAGAGCATCAGTCCTCTCAAAAGTCTGCCCTAGCTAGCAATCCTTGACTTAGTCATTTCTGGAGTAAAGCGTCCAGTCAGATAAGGTAACACTTCCTGGGTACTGTGAGAGATGGCTAAGGTGTGTGAGGGCTAGGCAGGAAGGGGCATGGATCCAAAGGGGCTTCCAGGCTGAAATACTGAGGAACCCTGCATAGCTAGGTTCCTGGCTCCCACCCACACACTACACTGTGGAGTGGCCTGAGCTTTCTTAAAATATCGATGCCTCTGAGAAAACTACAATTTCAATGCTCCCGACAGCGCGAAGGGTGTGAATTGTAGAATAAGATTTCACAGCTATGCCAATAACTTAATAGTTTATTAGTCAGTCAACAATATTACAAATATTTAAAAATTACTTAATATAAATAGTTGGCAGCAAACTATTCCATTACAGAGTTAAATTACCAGTACAACAGACAGACTGGAGATTTAGACACCTGGAAGATAACAATAAAATAAACTAAATTATTTAACAAAAATTTTAAGCTGAAGGCGTTTTACCTAGTGTCCATAAAAGCATGGGTTCTCTTTTTATTTAGAAAAAAATAAAAAACGGCTTTAACACCCCATTAGGAATATAAAATAAAATCAACTAAAATATTAATTTGCATATCAAAGAACCATTTATAGTTACAATCCAAACACTCCATAAACCACTTGTGCGATTCTATACAGAAACTGGGAATTAGAAACTAGTTGCTTTAATATTACAAAGATTTCAGCTCCAAAAATAATTCAACATAAAATAAACTTTAGCAATTAGTGTCATAAAATTATATTTTTTCACATAAAAATACAAAATAATATTAATGACAAGAATATGAAAAATTATTCCAAGTATTTTACTACTATTAAAATAAAATAAAACCCAAAAAAACAAAATAGAAATATGCATGAAAAAAGTCTCTCCTTTTGTTAGCAAAACACTATCCAAAATAACTACAATCATTTACATCAGTACAAAGATTTCTGGGTTTAAAAAATAGTTGCAATGACAAAAGGGGCATCTTTTCTGACAGTAAAAAATGACACTGTGGATAAAGTCTGCAAAATATGCAATGAAAAAAATAAATTTGCATTAAAAAGGTTTACACTGTATCTTTATACAAACATTAGAAACAGTATTGCACATCACAACACAGAATCGAGGTTAGTCAGCCTTCCAAAATGTGTTATATTCAAGTTTTGTGGCATCTTTGAGGAGAGGCTCGTGCAGCCAGATGCAACAGGGATAAAATATCAAGTGTTTTCCATACACAAATATATAAATGCTAAATGTTTCCTTCTTAACAAAAAGTGTGGATTTTTAAAGTACTTTTTCCTCCACAGTCATTCATACTTTTGGGCAGCAATATGAACATTTAGGGAACACAAATGAAGAAGCTTTGAAAATACAAAAATACAATCAAAATTAATAATTTTCTACAAAAATAGTAAAATAAATATGATCTGTAAATTAAAAAACTCAAATACAGTGTTTAACAGTTAGAAAATAAGAATGTAGTACATAAAAGGAAAAATAATCCCCAAACAAACAGAAAATGAAACAAATCAGAGGTAAGGGAGAGGCAGGGAGGGACACGGTATTAGACCAATAAGCTTTGTCCTAACAGGAACGAAGGAGACACAAACCAGCATTTCTGTCACATCCGCCCTGGTAGGAGAAGGTGTTTCTCTTGCATTTCCCTTCATTTCAAATATTTACTTCCATTTACGAAGGGAAAATGATTTTCGGCATCTCCAATTATTTTATCATATAATTTATTTTAGAGTTCATTATTTAATACATGAAAAGGCTCTTCAATTTTAAACATTAAGCAGAAATTATGAAAATAAAGTTTAAAAATCTGCGAAATTAAATATCTAAATAATTAACATTGCAAAACTACTGATTTCTTTTCTAAATTCCAAAAATTGAGGTATAGCAAAGGAGATGTCATCAGTCAAAAAAAGTGTGCCATAAAATAGCTGACTGTTGGAAAAATCTCTCACAGAGATATAAAAATAGTGCATAACAAATGTCAAAATGGATCAAGGTCTGGCAGGGCGAGGGTAAAAAGAATGCTCCAGAAACTCCGGAGAGTCACAGGGAGGAACGCGTTGGGATACGGACAAATAAATTAGTAAAGAGCTCCTCTGAAAACAGCATCAACGTCAAACACTAAAAACTTGAGCCACAACCACAATAAAACAGCAGAGTGAGACATGAACCACGCATTTTTACAGTACAAAAAAGCATACCATCGACAACCAGTGTTGAGATCAGCACTTTGCTCATGTGAAGGATTGTCCCAAGGGTTTGCTGCACGGGCCACACCCTTGCAATTTTCTCTCTTTAGAGTCAAAAATCTTAGTTCTGCATTAAAAAAATAAAAAACAACAACAACAAAAGCCAACATTTCCCATGTGGGGTGCTTTGCTTAGACTGCAGGGTAACTCCTACATTATCACCACAGCGGCTAGCTGCTGCTAGGATGCTCTACAGAGGAAACCACCACGAACCAACGATGTGCTAGGTCACAACCGTGCATGTTTCCACGCAACTCCCTCAATAAAGAAAAAAGAAAAAAATGCAAGCAAAGTCATTACTGAAATTCCTTCATCAAAGTTTTAAAAAAGCAATTCTTAACCATTAAGAATAACAATGCTCCATGCAACAGTGACCCCAGTTTAGACAGAAGACCCCATATACATAGGTCAAACATGTAAGCAAATTTAAGCCAGATTTCACCATTGTCTTAACGGTAAATTTTATGCAACTAGCCATCTGTTATATTTTCCCATCTCCATTTTGACTTCACTAAAGTTCTGTGTTCTTCTATAAAACCCTCTTTTAAAGTATGGGCTTTTCATGGGTCTCACATTCGGTGACTGGTTAGCAGTGTGCTGGCCATCTTTGGTTTTTAAAGGATGTCTTAACCATGAACTATCAAAGGGGCTAAAATCAACTTTCTTTAAAATTCCTGTGTTTTTCTTTTATTCAATCTTTTATCTATACTATATCACTGCACATGAATTAGAACCGCACATCACAAAATTGCACAGGGATTACAAATATTACATCCAGTCTGCATAAAATCGAATTCCACTACTGACCAGATCACAAAATGGCTGCACTCTCTAATCTAAAACTAATTTGCATATTGTACACATGTAGGACAACATTTTTAACTTGAAGTCACAATAATGCATGCAAGTTTGCTTTTTTGTAAAGAAACAAATTTTCTAATTTGTTCATGCTACCTAGATTCAAGAGAGCTTTTTGAACATCTGCAATACCTCACCTCGTTAGTTAATGTCCGAGTGCATGCATATGGTGGACACAGGTAAGTAAACATGCATTGTTTCACATTCTAAACTATGGCAGTTCGGCCATATTGTGCTGCCTGCATTCCATCCGCAATGCAGTGTGTCTCTAACGTTTCCAATCCCGTATTAATAGGTGACATTTACACATAACACCTATATAGCAGCAAAGCTAATACAGCTTGTGATTAAAAATGTTTAAAAATAGCTAATAAATCAGATTATCTTGAGGTATTATTTCTTGCAAGTCAAAATGGAGAGCAACAAAATCAACCCTAATTTTTAGTTTATGTACACACTGAAAACAGCAACAATAAAAATAAGCATTTGTAGCAGACATATTCCATCTTCACTATTATTTTGCTACCTTTGGTAAAGTACTGGGGCAGATCTTGAAGTTAAAAACCCATGGTAAGAAATAAGTGCACGCTTCACCCACTAGATAGCAGCAGACTGTGTGCCCCTACGCAAACATTCTCATATCTAATTTTAACTTTACATAGAAAAATAACTTGGAGAAAATACAAAAAAACATTTTATTTTAACATGAAAATATCACAAAAATTAGTAAGCCTGAGATGTAGGGTTTTGGTGAAAAACAAGAGGCTTGTAGTGTTTTGGCTGCTGATAACGATGCATGTATGGAGAGCTGGGTGAGAAGCAGAAGAATGCACTTATTTCTTCTGCACGTCGGTGTCTTCAGCACGGTGAGCCACATGCACCCTTCCCTTCTCTGCTAGACGGAGGCCAGCTTGCTATACTTAGTTCCAGCGGAAGTGGATCTGACGTGGACGATCAGCACCTTCCTTCACCAATGGCTTATGGAACTCGCGTCCTGCACGAGAGTGGATATTTGCCCAACAAAACTCACAGTAATACTGCAGGCAGGTGACATTGGCACAGAAAAAGGGGGCAAATTTCCCACCGCAGCGTGCACCCTGGCACTCGTCACACATCTGGTCATCTAGCACATATGGCTTCACCTCCACCTAGAAACAGACAAGATTAAAAAAAAAAAAAAAACCCTCTGTGGAGTCTGCTTCGGAAGTAAAGATTTGGAGTGACTTTATAGTGTTCTAGAAAAAGAAGAGACAGTAGGCAGTGTCTTGTGCCCAGGAATGAGGCTAACTGCAAGCTAGTTTGCCCTGTGCTGATTAGTGTATCGGGTTTCATGTTTAGCATTAAAGCACTGGTGTGAGCTTGAGTGGTTAAACATTTACTTCAACATGTTTCCTTCAGGGGTTGCCAAGTGCTATTTTACTATATTTTCCAATGAGAAAAGTTACTTTAAAGATTTAAGACATTCTTCTCTCACTTTTGTAACATCTTTGAAACACCTGTATACTAGCATTAATATTTTCAAATTGTGAGCAAAACTCATAAGGGATTATCAGCTCATTATGAAAGACTAATTTCTTCTCATATTTTTCCTTTACTCTAGGATCATCTGTAGAATGGTGAAACTCAACAGCCTAGGACTACAGCCGGCCTCTCCTCTGCAGGTTATAGCTGTACCTTGCTTGCAATAACTGCTGCAAACAAGCCAGAACTGTGCTTAGCGTGATTCAGGTCACATCCAGCCTTCTTTATACTCTTAAGGAATACAGCCTCACTGTGAACGACTGACTCAGCAAATGTCTGATTTGACTGGGCTCTAGACAGCAGACTCTGTTGACCTCCTTCAACATCTTCAAACTGAGAATGATAGACCATTGGGTTGGGAGGGTTGAACTCCACGTGGATGAAGTAAGACCTGGGATGACCCTGGGAAGCAGCGTCAGGTGCTTTCAGCTGCAGCAGCCTAGCAGTCTTGGAACTTTATGAACGAACCTCCTAGGCTGTTGGCTCTGGCTGACTGGATGCTGTCAGTGTTGGAGAATAGTTACATACAATTCACAGATTTTAGTGTGAAACAGGTACATAAATTAGTAGCTTGTTCCCTGTTTTAAATGGTATCCAGTGTTCAGTTATTCAGTAGGACAGCCTTTCAGCTATTGTTCACAAGACTTCTCAAAGCTGTTATTCTGAGGACCCAATCTATGATACTAATGGACTAATGTTTTCAATTTTGGGTTAAATGATTTATAGAAATATAGTGTCTTGAATTTTAGTTTTATAAATGAAAACTAGCTCTTAACCAGCACTTCCCGTGGATCAATTTCCCTAAGCACCTGTGGACAGTTGAAGTCCTTAACCCAAAGACTAACTTGCACTCCTTCCCATGTTATAAGTTTGGAAAAGTGGCACAGAGAGCGTTGTTTGCCTGAGATTACGGCAGACACGTGGCTTGGCCCCAAGCACTTTGTCTTGGGCACAAGCTTGTATAATTGCCTCTACATCTAAGAAGGTAGGTGGAATTTACTTGCTGATAAAAAGGTTTGACATGGCTTTAGAATCACATCTATACTTTTATGTACTGCCTTTAAAGTTCACCAAGAATTTACAGTTCACAGATATAACACTAGGAGACAAAGGGAGCTAAAAGTGTGTGAGCTGTATTATTAACTCCTTATGGTGAAAGCACCTACCAAGTAATAAGAAAGGCACAGGTGACTTCCCCGGTGCAACTTACGCGTTTATCAATGTCACCATGCTGAAGCTGAACAAATCGAGCACTGATGGCAGCAATGTAGCTCTGCTGATTGGAGAAAGCAACTCGCCCAGCACCTTTTGGGTATTTTAGTTCTGGATCTGTATCGATTCCTGCGTAACACACGCCACCATACAGCCGATCCATGATCATAGCAAGTTCCACTTCAAAAGGAAAAGCGTTCACATTAAAGGTGAGAAGACAGTAAATCAACAACTGAGAACCAGTTGTTGAGAATGCTAATGCAAAGCAGCTGTCAGGAGCGAGCCTGGGAGCCAGAGCTTTGCACGTGCCAGCAGGCATTCTACACTGAGTTATAGTAACCTTAAAAACCAAACCAAGACAATGATCCTCCAAACCACTTGCTTACTGTAAAGTTAGACTCATTACCACCATATGCACTGTCTTATACTCTGTCGTAGAAAGTGTTGTGCTTTTCTTTTAAAACCCAATTCTTTTCTCTGTGTATCTATGTCATTCACTTTCTTTCTAGAAGGGCACAGCTTTGCCTCCCTTCCCTTCTACAGTGTAGCTTTTCTTTCACACTCATTTCTCTATCTGCACAGGTCTCTTCTTCCTTAAGAACAGTCCTCTTCTACAAGAAAATCCTGTCCTCTCTTGACAGGCCATGCAGAGATGGGACACACAGCCCAGTGAGGGCGGCCAGACTAGCTTAACCATTCTGGTGAGCAATGGGTGGCAGATCTGTAGCCAGACGCTCCTCACATCTGTACAACCTTAGTGATCAGATCAGCACCCTAGAAATCCATTTGTTAAGATCAACTTTCCCTCCAGATAAGTCCAGTGCTCAATCTTCCTGCTGGCAGTCCCGATCATAGCTAATCTATTCCCTTGTCTGAAATATTTTTCCATTCTGCTGATAAGTCACTTCACTGATAACTTCTCAGCCTCACTTTTCAATGTCAGAACACCGTAAGGCTCCATCTCTGTACCTTTGTCTACACTCCGGCTTTGAACACCTTAAGGCTCCATCTCTGTACTTCTGTCCACACTCCGGCTTTGAACACCTTAAGGCTCCATCTCTGTACCTCTGTCCACACTCCGGCTTTGGTGCCTCCATTCTATATGTATTTGAATACCACCTATGTTTGTACCTTTAAGCTCCTGAATTTGTACAAATTTGTGGAATTTGAGTTCACACACATAAAAGCAACTGTCTACCAGACAACTTCTTGAGATCTCACAACACACAGCACACTAAAAAGGACCATACATAAACACAATCTTCCTCTATTTCATGAAACATGTTCCAATGAGTTTTTGTTAACTCAACTGGGAAAGAGACAGAGGGGATCAAGTTACTGAGTCAAGATCTCTGACTTCATCATTTTTATCTCCACTATGCAGATAATCCCATGGAGCTGCTTTTCAGAACACAGTGAGAATCCAATCTGCTCACTTCCATCAGTCCTTTCTGTTTAAAAGCGAGTATCATGTTTCATTTGGTTTATAGAAACAAGCTTATCTGCTTGTCTTTGATCCCTCCTCTCCCATTTATTTCCAAACCATTAGAAATAATTATTTTTTAAAACCTCATACTAGACACCACATTGTTTAACTGAAATTTCTACTTCAGACATCTGAATGGGGCCATGAACTTATTATATGGAGAATCCAGACACCATCTCTTTTAACATGCCCTCCTTTGCTGTTTCTCACAGCTACGTAAAAGGTAAGCAACCACCCTGCAGCTTCTGACTAAAGATAGGATTCAGCCTTCTACTTTGTGCCTAAGTATTCAAGTATTTGTTCACCTGGTTCTTCACTGCCGTACAGGAGGTCCTTACCCATATTTACCAAAAGCCTACTTTCCCTCATAAATAATCAGCTCATATGAGCTTTCAAAAATCTATGTGATTATGGCTCTCTCTTACTTAAAAACTCCTCTTGTTCTGGGATAAATATCAATTAGTCCATTAGACTTGTGTGATCTAACTTCTATTGATATTTCTAATACATTTTTGTATCTTTCCTATCATTCTGTGCATCCCCAGGCCAGCTACTCTGCTTTATACAGTCCCTCCATGAATACACTCTGCTCTGCACTCAAGACTTCCAGACATGCTGTTCGAGGGGTTTGGAACATTTGCCTGCAACACACTCCTCACAGTGGTCCTACTGTCCAAACCCTAGGCAATCTTTCTTATCAGCTCATATATCTTTTAGATATCACATCATAGCATATTCTAAACATGAACATATATAGACATATATAAACATGTATAAATACACACACACACAATACATATATACTTCTATTCCCACATACATATACACTTCTATTCCCAATTGTCATTCTTTGCAGCAGCTATCAAATTCTTTAAGTATTTACATGTGTGAATAGATAATTCATAGCTCCCTGACTTGAAGAGGCTGCTTTTAGAGATAAAAACCACTAGCCTTTCAGATGGTGTGATACTCTATAGAATGCATAAACAGTAAATTTGCACATCTATAATTATATCCTACTGGATATCCTTCAGAGTTTGGTTCCTGGTAACCGAGAAACAGACCTTTATAATTCATTCATTTAAAATACTAATTTAGTTAATAATTCAAATGCAGAAAAATACATACTTCCATAGAATCCAAAGTCAAGAAAATGAGAATCCAAATATTTCTGATTTAGAGAGTCTACTTACCAGCCCTTAATGGCCTAGGAACACCTCCAACAAAAATTGTTTTTCGGGGATCCAAAGGCTGAGAACCATCCATGACGAAATCACTATCACTTAAATTCCAAGGACGGATTTGAACCTATGAAAAAAATTACATTCGGTCTTACTCCTTTTACTGTTTAATTTTTAAAAATGCAATCTTAAATTTTTAAACAGTATTTTAAAAATACTGTTTTGAAAACCTGCCTTTATAGGGCACAGTTCATGTGGTGTTTACTTACAGGTTTGTCTTTGATAGTAGGGCTGGAAACACACAAGTAGAGCTTTCCATCTTCTTCAATGCAAGCGTCAATGAGTGCTTGAACCGAGCTCTCTTCTTGAAAGAGGAGGAATGCATAGCCTGGAATAACGGTGAAAATTTTAAGTACTATATATAATAGGTTTGAGTCATCCTACCTTCCACAGGAGAACACAGTATCCTATGGAACAGACACACAGACTTGGGAAGTGGGGGAAGAGAGAAAGAAAGGAGGGGAAAGACTGAGAGCAGCCCTGACAAGGTCCTATGGCAGTCAGTGTACAGAACCACTGTCCAGTCCAGGAAACAGTCCCTCTGCTTCCATGGTACAGTGGTGACTACGAGGGCAAGGTATACTCAGAACTTAGAGCTCTGATGCAGTACAAAAGTGCAGCATTTCATGAAGTATTTGATTGCATTAAAAAACTTCAAAGAGAGACTTCCATAGATAAGACTATTCAAGATTAAAACTACCCTTGAGTCATAATTGGTAGGAAAACTATAAATACTCTTAAAAACAAAGACTAGTTTTCTTTTGGGAGTTAATTTTGATACAAACTAAGTTTCAAAGGAAGTTTTCTATAAATATTCTATATTAACCAACCTCTAGACTAATATATTAAATAACATTTAAAAATAAAGTTTTTAAATTTTGTTATATTTAATATTTTAGTATTTAATTTTAAAATACCTTAAATTTTATATTTTAAGTTTTTAATATTTTGCTACTAGGAAAGATATAGCCATCATCATAATTAAATGATTATAAGTAAACACAAACACAAAGCAAAAAGCATCAGGTAATATTCCAGAACAGAGACACGAGCTCACGACAAGAAACCACTACCCAGAGAAGTACTAGAGAAGACCACAGGGCTCAGATGAGGACGGGAAATCCCAGTAGCTACAGATGAGATGTGGGCACACTCTGGAGGGTGGTCCGCTCCAGCCAGATCGCACCTAACCCCACTGCACTGACTTCCCTAGTGGCTGCACCGGTTCTGCTCTGTCCCAACAGTGAGTGAGGTGAAGGACAAGGATCCTCTTCCCCGAAGCCCCACAAGTATTTGCTGTCTTTTGTTTTCTTAATAATCATTCCTATTAGAGTAAGATAGAATCTCAAGTAGTTGTAATTTGCATTACTCTGATGACTAAACTGTCAAATGATTTTAAAATGATTTATTAGCCCTTTGTACTTTTATTTATAGAAATAAATCTATTTCTTCAGTGCCTAAGTTCACTTTTGGTTGGGTCACGTGCTTTCTTTCTTGTTGGTCTGTTATTTTGACTTCTCTGTATATTCTAGACATTAACCCATGTCACATGTATAGTTGTGAGGATTTTCTCCCACTCAGTGGGCTGTGTCTTCACTTGACTCTTTCCTTCACTGTCCAGCTTTTTCCTTTCATTAGGGTGGGGGCCTCTCTCCAGGGCACAGGAGTCCCTGAGGAGGGCTCTCCACAGGCCCCTGCCTTGGAGTGTTTTGCTACTACTTCTTCTGGAAGTTTACTTTTTTATAAAGCGGGAAGTTTAAAAACAGTATTTGACAGCAGGTTAAAAATACCAACCAGTTACGTCCCCGATGCCATGTTATATTCTCATCGGCAGACTTGCGTATGTCTGGTAATAGAGTACTTACTCTGTTACCATAGAGTAAGTATTACCATAATAGTTTTACTTGTATAAAATATAAATGAATCATTTCATGTGCATCTTGATTCATAGCACTTATAAAATAATGCTTTAGGCATAGAAATATACAAACATATTCATTTGAACTTATTAGATCATTAGAAAATTATGAGGAAACTGTCAATCTTCTGACTCTTAAATGGCTGCAAGTAAAACAGGAGTCATTCTTAGAATCTCTCTGCCCACTCCGCTCAAGCTAATAGTCTCTACAAAGTGTTAACTTTTTTAAAGTTCATTTTACTTATTATTTCGGCATATATGGATTCAGATAACAACTTTCAGGAGTCAGTCTCTCTTCTCCCTTTAGATGGAATCTAGGGTAGAACTCAGGCTCGTGTGATAAGTCTTTACCGGATAAGCCACTGTCTGGGCCCTTAAGTCACTACTAGCATTATCATATTATTATATAAGGTGTTTACAGTCAATTCTAAAAGTAAGCCCGAAATAACTGATATTTCTTTTGCTTTCATTCAACCTAGCAAATAATTCACCTCTTACCTTTTGGTGGAAAATAAGATTTGCTTTCTGCTTTATGGGGCCAATCTACTACCAAAGGTCCAAATCTTCGGAAGCTGGCAGTGATCTCATCTTAGGAGAGTACAGAATGGGCATCACAAATTAGTTCAATGACTTGTTCCAAGAAACTCCATATTTCTAAGTACTTGGAAAATTTAATGTCTAAAGTGTCAAATAGCTTAAGATTAAGTATAATGTCAAGAGGAAATATATCTAATGCTCTTATTAAAACACTATATAAAATTCAGTCATTTTTGTCAAAATAAATTCATTTTTAAGCAGCACACTATCTAATATATTCAATGTGAATCCTAATATTTCGTAGTTCACCTGAATATTAATGGCTTTGTAGTATACTCAATCATAACTAGCATTAGACTGAAATATGTCACTATTATCAACTAAAACAGCTATTGGTATTTACAAGTAAAACCATGTTTTTGTTGGGATAAGGTATGCTAAAACAAGACTAGCTGTACTGTCAGCAAAACATACCAAGGTTAACATAAGCCAGATAGTTTCACTGACATTCCATACCATATGGTCAATTTTAATGATCTATTCTAATATATGTTAATATTCAGAATACATTTCTGCAGGTGTATAAACCATACTGAAAATTATCTCCAAATTTAGCAATATCTTCTTTGTAGGCTATTAATGAATCGGTAATTTTCCATAACATTACAAAAATAGTTTGAATATTTTTTAACTTTTACCTTAAGTTACTTTTCTTTACTGTACATTTTTACACATTTAATATCATTTGCATAATACTAATTTCCTATTTTATGTTCTATTCTACTTCCTTAATAGATTTTTATACTTGGTTTCTGTATCTTTAAGTAAATTGATATGATTAGAACATGGTGTCCTTTATAAAAATGCTCACAGTAACATTAGATATATAATTAAAAAACTACTAGACTTTAAAAGTACTTGGTCAATTACCTTCATATTTCAATAGCTCAAAAGTACATTTGACTCAGTGGGGGTTTTTTGATTTGTTTTTTGTCTGTTTTTAAAGCAGGATAAATTTACCTTCATCAATATCTGGAGGAAGCCCACCAACAAAAACCTTTCGAGAGAAGCGTTCTATTCGTTCTCCATTTTGATGAGCTGAGTAACATGTTGGTGAATTTAAAACACCAACTTGATCACTGTGACCATCATCCAACAAGCTATCATCTATTGGAAATAGGGAAGATCGACCTAAAATATAACAACAAATATAAACTGAATCTCATATATTAGAAAATAATAATAAAGTCAAACATACCTATGTCAAGGGTTAGACATTAAGATGGCACTGGCATAAAAATGAATGGAAATACAGATGGTACAGAGAGCAGTGATTTCACTACGACTTAGAAATAAAGTCACTGAGCTGTGGAAGTGGTTCAAGAGCAGATGCTTGGGAACCTACCCTTAAAAGAATATGTTTTACTTAGCAGGTGGGGGCAAAAAAAATGACACAACAAAAACAACTAAGCAAACAACAACCACTCCCAAACAACTACCTGGGTTCGAGAGCCCCAGAAAAAAATGTACCTTTCTTTGACCCTGAGGAAGACAAATGAGCAGCTGAGATTTAGGGAGGATCCAAACTACAAGGGAGGCCGGAAACCAAGGATGGGAAATGAAAGACAAACAACAGTGGAAAGGAAAGAGACAAAGTCACATGGTGGCTGAATATAAAGGAGTAAATGTCAAACACAGGCACAAGGAGGACGCGTGCTAAACCACACAAAAAGCTCCTAGTGCTGAGCGGGTGCTGCACAGACACACACACAGTAGAAGGAGGAAACAGATTACAGAAAGGAGAGTGATCTTTTCAAGAAAACAGATTTCCAAGAAAAAAAAATGTGCACTCTAACTGATGAAAATTCCAGAGCTCTGAGGACAGCTCCTCAGCAAGCACAGAAGGCATGGGACTTTCATCATGGAAAGTGTGAAGAGGGAGACAGCAAAACAGCCTGAGGACAGAAGCATCGAAGGAAGTTCAGGAGGGAAGAAGGAAAAAGAACCATCAAGAAAAATGAATGATAATTTCAAAAAATGAGAATTGTGTTTGAAGTTATCGGCATATTTGATGGCAGCA
>JADRCC010563973.1:4269-16104 GCA_019843855.1 Hylomyscus alleni
CCTTGAACTCGGAAATCCACCTGCCTCTGCCTCCCAAGTGCTGGGATTAAAGGCGTGTGCCACCACCTCCCGGCAAGGGCTCAGTTTTTGATAGTCATTTATTCTTAGCACTTTGACTAGTTCCTAGTCTCTGTACTGTTAGATTTCCAAAGACAAGTTTCTTTGACCAAAGCTAACAGCACTCATCTACTGTAGGCATGAACATAATTATCCAGAAGGCACATCACTCAGAAAAGCAACAATGGTAGTTTCCTTAATAGGGCCTGTGATAGCTAAGCTACAGAATTCTGACCAGGTTTATAGCACCAGCTGTGACTTCCTCCAGTGGAGCAAATCACTAATTCAATCAGAATACAATTGGTTAGCTCCACAACAGATTTACCCCTATCGTACCAGGGGCACATGTTGTCTGCCTGGTTAGCAGTGTAACATATGGGAATATAGCTGATTAAGGCTGTTGGAGGGCTGGAGAGATGGCTCAGCGGTTAAGAGCACTGACTGCTCTTCCAGAGGTCCTGAGTTCAATTCCCAGCAACCACATGGTGGCTCACAACCATCCATAATGGGGATTTGATGCCCTCTTCTGGTGTGTCTGAAGACAGCGACAGTGTACTCACATACATGAAATAAATAAAAAATGTATTAAAAAAAAGACTGTTGGAGATAATTTTCCTCCAGCTGCCTTCATAGTACTTTCTGGTACCATGAAGGCTAGCCAGTGGGAAATATAGGTTGTATCTTGATTATTTTTCAAAGGCCCATGAGTTAAAGGGCTTGATCCCACTATCGGGAAGTGTTAGAAATACTCTACAGAGGTAGAGTTTAGTGGGAGGTCTTTAGGTCCCTGGGGGTGGGTCCTGGAAAGGATTGTGTGACCCAGCTTTCCCCTGCTTTTTCTTTCCTCCTTTCCTCCCTCCCTTTTTTTTTATTAATTTTTTTTTGTTTCTTTGAGATAAGGATTCTATATGTAGCCCTGACTATACTGGAAATCACTCTGTAGACCAGGCTGCTCTTGAACTCAGAGATTCTTCTGCCTCTGTCTCCCAAGTGCTTGGATGAAAGGTGTGCTCCACCACTGCCTGGCTCTCTCTTGTTTCCTGATCTTGAGACGAACAACCCATGTGCTGTCTGATCCCATATGCTGAGTCATTCAATAGAAGACAGTTGACTCATGGACTGTTTGGCAAGCCAACACAACCCTTTTCTCTCTATAAGATGATCAAGTCAAGTATTATTGTAGCAGAAAGCTAACAAAAGGATTGTGGCTGGGGTCACTTGCTTATTCATTCCCACAAGAAACATTAGCTGGGCTGCTTCAGACTCAGTCTCTGTGTCGAGTGCTAATATCAGAGATGGACAAGATGACGCACCCTGTCCTCTCGAACTCAACCCAGAGGCAGACACCTTCTGAAAAAGCCATTCCAGGCAGTGGGAAGTGCTGTGATGGAACAGGAGGTAGGATAGTGGCTCACTGGATGGGTGGTCACCTGAGAGTGATTGGTCAGAGAAAGGCTTAATGATGGGCTAGTTCTGGAGCCGGGAAAGGCAAACAGGAATTTGGCATTTTGTGAGTGCCTGAAGGAACTCTCCTCTAGATTTCTTAGTAAACAGCCAGCATCTAGAGAAAGGGGCAATGTGAGACAAACCAAGATCAAGAAGGACTGGGGTCAAAGTGTGTAGGCGACGGCAAAGCTCAAGCCAGGTCCTGGTGAGAGTCATGGACTGGGCAGGGTTGACCAGGGTTGGGGGTTTTGGAAGATAGGTAGAGAGATTAGTGGGGTCTTCAACCTGCTATCCATGGGGGTGATGAGCTTAAGCCAATCAGAGGTTGTGGGTGGGTCCAGAGGCAGGGCCAGCTTCTCTGCCTCTCTGGCCTCTCATTTCTTTCTATGCCATCTGCCACCTGCTATGGAAGGTAGAGGTATGGAACTGGGGGAATTTATTTTTAGTGTCCTCAACAGCCAAAAACAGAGACTTGTCTTTCAGGGTTCATCCCTTGTTTCTAGGGAAAGGGAGGCGTGGCCACTAAGTGTGCAGTACTGTTTATCATCTCTTCAGATCACATTCTCTTGTGGTATCTGAGAGGCAGACTGTAGAGGTGACCAGAAGGTAGGATGGAGGTCATGACAGAGAGAAGCAAGTCACAAGAGCCTGAAGAGCTGAAGGAACCCTAGCTTGCCTGATCTTTCTGGGAGGGTCAAGCATTGAAAATAATAAATGAAATAATAATGAAAAACTCACGAATAATCAGGAATACTGAATGATGTAGCCAGCTCAGGGGAGGTTGATCTCTAGAAACTTGGCTTAGTCAAGGCCCTAGACACATAGTGCTCCAGAGTGTTCAAAAAACTAGACTCACTGAAAATGTTTTGGCTGGAAGCTTGCTTTTTCACACTTAGAGCCTTGAAGGATGTTCATATCAAGACACGAAGCTTATTCTTAGTCATCAAATTGCCAACACGACTAGGGATTCCTGGTACTGAGGTCACTTCACTATCCAGTTGATGGGCATTTTACTTGGAGATAATTTTCTTTCCATAATAGCCTCTTCAGTATTCAGTGTTGGCCTGCTTTTCTGGGTCTGCATTTCTATGCAGTGGTTTTTATTTTTCAGCCATGGGCAGCCACTGTCAGGCTGTGTGCACTCTGTAAGTTCTGATGTGGACAGAGGGAGAGGAGGATTGGATACACTCTCTAGGGATGGCACTGGCTGACAGAGTATGCAGCCTTGGGGTCACCTCTGGTTTTCATCATCTTGACTCCTCGGTAACTTCTCATGGGGTGGTAGGTGAGTCCCCTGCGCATCTGACTTTACTTCTCTCATGTACGAAGCGGGCTGCTGAGTTAGTGTCACGGGCCACTGTGGAGAATTGTGTGGTGTCTTCTCGCCTTCCTTACATTACCAGCACCTGCTGGTATCCTACAGAACATTCTTGTCTAAATTAATTCCACTATCGCATCAGGCTCACGAGCTCTGTGCTCCGAACAGCTTCTTTAAATGGTGCGGTTGTCTTAATGTTCAGGAAGGTGGCTCAGAACAAAACACTGTGAAACAATTGTTTACTGTAAACTAAGTTGGAATGATCTCCAAATCAAGCCTTATTTTATTCATTCAAAAACAGCTAGAGCTGCTTCTGATTCTAGCGTGGCACTGGGGATTCACAATGAGCAAATATTCACATTCTTGAGAACTTTGCATTCCCTGAACATTTAGGGCCGTGTGTGTGTGTATGTGTGTGTGTGTGTGTGTGTGTGTGTGTGTGTGTGTGTGTGAGAGAGAGAGAGAGAGAGAGAGAGAGAGAGAGAGAGAGAGAGAGGTTAGATCTTCAAAATATGTGCTTTTGTAAATGTAGAAAAATACGAGTCGGCTTGATTAAATTGCTTTTTTAGGCACTACCCTCAGGAAGTTGCACAGGGCAGCTGGTCTCCGTGTGTCATTCGGCCAGTGAATTCATAGGATTCTGTGGCTTCAGACTGCAAATCAGAAAGAATGTCTGTGTATCCCTCTCTCTAATGACTATTTGGATGTATAAAAGGATGTGTATAAAAGGATGATCATCTATTGAAGAAGAGGGGTATTTTTATGTGTACAAAAGATTGGTTGTTTGAGGAGAAATTTGTTTCAAAGATTTTTTGTTGTTGTTGTTGTTATACAAAACAATGGGTTTCCTGATCTCATTTTCATGCACACATATCATTGTTTTTGTTTGTTTGTTTGTTTGTTTTTCGAGACAGGGTTTCTCTGTGTATCCCTGGCTGTCCTGGAACTCACTCTGTAGACCAGGCTGGCCTTGAACTCAGAAATCCGCCTGCCTCTGCCTCCCAAGTGCTGGGATGAAGGCGTGCGCCACCACGCCCCACCTGCATTTTGTTCTTAATCATCCCTCACTACCCTCCTTGTCCCTCCCTGCTCCCCTGGTCCCCTCCTTGTCCCTCCCTGCTCCTGCTGGCCCCTTTCTACTCTAACCACTCCCTTTTTGCCATGTCATTTACGTATGCCATATATCTGTATACTTGCCTATGATATATGTTGTCTTGCCTCATTTGAGTTATAGTTGGTGACCTTTACCCCCCAAAAAAATGACATTTATCATTCTAAAAGCATCATAATTGTCAGCAAAAATTGTTGGAAATGTAGGATATTGTGTTAAGTGGACTGTCTTTTTTTTTTTTTTCAAGACAGGGTTTCTCTATATAGTCACCACCTGGCAAGTGGACTGTCTTAGAGTTTCCATTGCTGTGAAGAGACACTGACCAAGGCAACTCTTATAAAGGACAACATTTAATTGGGGCTGGCTTGCAAGTTTCTGAGGTTCAGTCCATTGTCGTCATCATGGCAGCATCCAGGCAGGCAGAGCACTGGAGGAGCTGAGAGTTCTACATCTTGTTTTGAAGGCAAGCTCCTGAGCGGAGCTTACTCCTAACACCTTAAAACCCACCCCCACAGTGATGTACTTCCTCCAACAAGGCCACACCTACTCCAACAAGGCCACACCTCCTAATGGTTTCTCATGGGCCAGCATATTCAAACCACCACATGAAAGAAACCAATCAGAGAAAGATAAGTACTGCGTGATCTCATTTAAATATGAAAGCTGGAAAAGCTGGTCTTAAAGAAAAAGAGAGTGTAATAGAGATTTCGAGAGGATGGGAGAGGTGGAGGCAAATAGAGGTTGGATAGTGGGTACTGAAATATGGTTAGATAATATTGACAAGTCTTGTGTGATCTTCTATGATAAGATGAGATGGTAAGATGCCGGTGGTCTGTAGCAACTGATCGGATATTTGTTTGAAGAATGAGAAATAAGGACGTGGCAGTACTCTATGTCCTGACATGGCTGTCACATACTGTGCACGTGGACCGGGTCATCACTCTGTGCTCCATGAACGTGGGTGGTCACGAGTCAGCCAAAGAAGAAAAGAATGTAACAAAGCAGCAAAAATGCAAAGATACAGTTGTATCTTTGATCTTACTTAGAGTATTTGACCCGAGTTTCATTGCTTAAACCAAAGGTCTTTGAGACTGTTGAGCAATCACAGATGCTGCAGGGCAAAGGAACAGATTCTGGGGCAAGTTCCTGCAGCTGCTGGCATCAGGGATAAATGGATCTGGAAAAAGAGCCCACTGGACTTGACGCTAAGAACTTTGTTGTGTTTGTTTTGGAAACTCACCATATAACCCAGTGTGGCCTTGACCTCATGAAGCCTCTTGAGTGCTGGGATAACGGTTCACTGCCATTTCTGGGTTAATGATTTAGTTGTGTTTCCTGGGCTGAGGGTGGAACCTAGGGTGTCATGCCAACTAAGCTAGCGCTTTACCACTGAGCTAATTCCCAGCCCACGCTAAGAACATTCTCATCACAAAACGTTGGAGAAAAGCATGAACTGCTCGAATTGCAACTCCACTGGTTAGAGATATGAGGGACAGGATAACCTGAAGAGAGGCAGGCTTAGGATAGGGAGGTAGGTTATAGGGAAGCACTGTTCTCTAGGCATCACTGGGTGGGGTTTTAATGTCAAGCCTTTAACGTACATTCTGGCATGGGAAACTCTCTCTACTGGTTTAGACCACAGATGCTCATGGAATAAGTTTCCTTAACTCCCTTCCCCCTATCTTCAGCCCTTGTAATGAAGATGTTCTAACTTTTTTTTTTTTAAAAAAAAATACAGGTGGATGTTTTGCTTGCATGCACATCTGTGTACCACATGTGTGCCTGGCACTTCAGGAGGCCAGAAGATGGCACCAGATTCCCGGGAACTACAGTTACCATGTAGGAACCATGGGGCAGAGCCGCAACATAGGCGCTGGGAATCAAACCCAGATCCTCTGAAAAAAAAACAAATCAAAAAACAAACAAACAAACAAACAAAAAACCGGTGTTCTCAACTGCTGAGCCATCTCTCCAGCCCCGATATTCCAATGATTGCTCAATAGTGTTTTATACCTTACACAGCATTTCTAGACTAAACCAAGCACCACAGAAGTTTCCATTGATCTCTTCACTAGTTAAGTGACAGAATAACAGTTTCCAACTCTTCAGGGTGTGGGAGAGCATTGCTATGAAAGAGCATTACCCTGGGAGAGCACTGGTGTGGGAGAGCACTGTTATGGGAGGGCACTGTTATGGGAGGGCACTGGTGTGGGAGGGCACTGGTGTGGGAGGGCACTGGCCTAGGAGAGCACTGTCATGGGAAGGCATTGGTGTGGGAGGGCACTGGTGTGGCAGAGCTTGGCTCTGGAGGTGGACTAGGCCTTACCCTTCCAGCATTTTCTAAGTGACACAGGTAGTCATTCTCTCCTTTCTGGAGTTGTGGTGTGTGTGTAACCATGTGAATTCATTCATCACAGATGCACTCAGGTATCTGCCCATCATGAGCCGTGTTGGGGGAAGGGACAGGGACCAATCTTTTCTATTTTATTGCTTACCTGGAAAACAGCAATCTGGGCTTTAAATCTGGAAACTATGGTCTTGAGTCTGTCACGAACAGGCTGATGACTCCGGGAAGGGCACGTTTCTTTATATGAGTCTATTTCCTCACTGATTACATAGAAAAGTGAGTATTTATTGAAAATCTACGAGCTGGGTTCACATATTATATTTGTTTAATCTAAGAAGTTGGCACGCAGTGGTTGGCAGGTCAGATCTCATACCTATGCTATTTGGCTTCCAAGGCTAGGTGTTTTGGGGCAACGTGACCACTCATGCCCATGTTCAGCACCACAGATCTGAGTCCCAAGATTTGCATCCCAAGAACCTTAGGAATATGGTATTTCCCAGATCCTCTCACTTTAAAAATACCTAAAACTTAAGGCTTACATAGGGTAAGCGACTTACTCAGGATCACAGAAATTAAGGACCTAAATTGTCTGAGGGTACAGACCTCGGGGACCCGGAACTCTGCCCTGAGAGTCTTTTGTTTCATTGGTTTGCCTGAGAGTGATGACTTGCTTCCATCTCAGCTGAAGCCTATGCAGTATGGCGTCAGTACTTGTGGGTTAGACGAGGAACCCTAGGGCATGTGGCCAACTAGCTGCAGAACGTTGTCATTAGAAAAGACATTCACTTAAGAACCTATGCACTTGGGAATCTCTCCGGCTCTGCATTTTCCCATGGGTTCTCCTGACCTTGACTCTATTTCCATGTTCAGGGGAGCCAGAATATTTTTTGCAGTAGCTCTTCTTGTGGTGGAGGAATCTGGTGAGACCATTTTTTCAAGGGGCGCATGAGTTGAGAACTATTTTTAACCACGACACCAAATTGTTACACGTATTTCTCACTCTCACTGACTCTGGAGGTCTTCAGGGGTGACATGGTGTGAGATGTGGTACCAGGACAATGCGGAAGCAGGCATGGAAGTTAGAGCATCTACTCTCCAGCCAGATGGGACTGAGTAAAGAGACTTGCAAGATGCATCTATTCTTTTGTAGAAAACATGTTCGTAAGAATGTACTCATGCCTACATACTTACTGCAACTCTGAGGTTATTTATGCTTAGACCCGTGGTTCGCAACCTGTGGGTGGCGACCCCTCTGGGGATGGAAGGATCCTTTCACAGGAGTCTCCTAAGACCACCTGCATATTAGATATTTACATTATGATTCATAACGTGGAATAATTTTATGGCCAGGGGTCACCACAACATGAAGAACTATCTTAAAGGGTTGCAGCACTGGGAAGGTTGAAAAACACTGGATTAGATGGTGTTTGAAAGTATCTGGTTTATACTACAAGTAAATATTAGGCCTGTCTGCCAGGTGGTCAGGATTCTAGCTGAGGGTCCTCTCTCTGACCCCAGAGCCACACAGACTGGCTTGCTCCCCAACCCATTCCAATCTCATCATATCGTGATGCCATAAGGTGTCATTTCCCACCAGACCCAGGGAGCCTCCTCTAGGGGGAGCCTCTTTGCCTTCACCAGTACGATTTTTTTCTGAATGGCAGGTAAATATTAACTGTGTCTACTAGTTAGCGTCTTCTAGAGATAGTCCTATATAGTATGGCTGTGCTTTGAAAGTGCTTTGAGGGCTGGCAAGATGGTTCAGCAGGTAAGAGCACTAACTGCTCTTCTGAAAGTCCTGAGTTCGGATCCCAGCAACCATGTGGTGGCTCACAACAATCTGTAATGAGATATGATGCCCTCTTCTGGTGTGTCTGAAGTGTATTATGCCAGAGCAAGTAAGGCCAGAGTGAGCGGGGCCGGAGTGAGGGAGGGGGCGGAGCGAGTAGAGGTCCTGAGTTTAATTCCCAGCACCCACATGATGGCTCACAGCCATCTGTACAGCTACAGTGTACTCATACACATAAAATTAATAAAATAAATCTTTAAAAAAAAGTGCTTTGAAAAAAGTTAGCTGTGAACTTCAATAAAGGTCTAATAAGTATAAATATATTTTACCAAAATGAGAGAAAAAACATGGGCTCAAATGAGCCGCCTGGTAAGGAAATTGCATACTGTAGCCATTCATAGCTGTGGAAAAGGAGAGGGGAATGCAACCTTGTATACAAAAGTCTCAAAGGAATAGACAAACAGGCCAATGAAACGAATGGTTTCCGAAAGAAGAAATGCAAATGGACAGTAAGTTTTTTTTTTTTTTTTTTAAGTATTCAACACCTCTAGCAATCAGGGAGATGCAAATTAAAACTACTTTAGGATACCACCTCATCCTAGTCAGAATCAAGAAATCTGACAAGAGATTGCTAGCAAGATGCTGGGGTAAGTGGAACTCTTATTGACTAGGTGGGGAATACAAACTAGTGCAGCCGTTATGGAAATTAGTATAGACGTTTCTCAAAAAATCAAAAATAAAACTACCATGTGACCCAGCTATCTCTCTAAGTCCAAATCACTCAATATTCTTCAACAGAGACACTTGCATGTCCAGTGCTTATTGCTGCCTTTACTCATGATATCTGGGCAATGGAGCCATCTCTACACCCATCAACAGATGAATGGATAATGAAAATGTGGCTGTCTTAGTTTTTTTTAAATTTTTATTTTATTTTATTTCTTTGGTTTTTTTCGAGACAGGGTCTCTCTGTGTAGCCTCGGCTGTCCTGGAACTCACTCTGTAGACCAGGCTTGCCTCGAACTCAGAAATCCACCTGCCTCTGCCTCCCAAGTGCTGACATACACCACCACTGCCCGGATTTGTCTTGAGAGTTATTATTGCTGTGATAAAACACCATGACCAAAAACAACTCAGGGAGAAAAGGGTTTATTTCACTCACAATTCCATATAACAGTTCGTCATTGAAGGAAGTCGGGACAGGAACTCAAACAGGGCAGGAACCTGGAGGCAGGAGCCAATGCAGAGTCCATGGAGGGGTGCTGCTTACTGGCTTGCTCCTTGTGGCTTGCTCAGCTTGCTTTTTTTTTTTTTTGTAGAACCCAGGACCATCAGCCCAGGATGGAACTACCCACAATAGGCTAGGTCCTCCCCCATCAATCAATAATTAAGAAAATGCCTTACAGAGGCTGGAGAGATGGCTCAGTGGTTAAGAGCACTGACTGCTCTTCCAGAGGTCCTGAGTTCAAGTCCCAGCAACCACATGGTGGCTCACAACCATCTGTAATGGGATCTGGTGCCCTCTCCTGGTGTGTCTGAAGAGAGCGACGGTGTACTCACATGAAATAAATAAATCTTAAAAAAAAAAAAAAAGAAGAAGAAAGAAAATGCCTTACAGCCAGATCTTATGGAGGCATTTTCTCAACTGAGGCTCCTCCTTCTCTGATGATTCTAGCTTGTTGTCAGATTTACATAAAACTAGCCAGTACAGGCTCATATACACAGAGCTCCGGTGAAAACTAAAGCTATGAAATTTGCAGGAAATGGATCTGGAGAGTATAATATTAACCAAGGTGACTCAAACTCTGAAAGACTGAAGCCACATGCTTTCTTATGCCTGTAATGTATACAGGAGTATATGCAAATGAGGGTAAATGTGGGTAAACTTAAGGTACTAGGAAGGAGATGAAGGAGTGAAGACAGCTAAGAGAGGATGTATGACCATGGGGATGAGGGGCAAGGTGGGACCAAAGGACACATCATGCTTTTGTTTTTGTTATTTTTTTTTTTTTATTTTTCAGAGTCAGGGTTTCTCTGTGTAGCCCTGGCTGTCCTGGAACTCACTCTGTAGATCAGGCTGGCCTCGAACTCAGAAATCCACCTGCCTCTGCCTCTGGGATGAAAGGCGTGCGCCATCACTGCCCGGCTAGGACACATGATGTTAAAGAAAGGAGACTGGAGGGACTTACGGGGGGTCAGTGAGCAGGGAAAGGAGAGGAAGAGAATTATCAGACGCTTTATTTGGTAATGCCATAATGATAGTTAGCATTTTAGAGTCGATCTTAAGAAATGAAGAGGCAAAAAACATCCAAGGACCAGAAGAAACTCCCGTGGTAACCCAGTCCCAGGACCCAGTGGTCACTCATGATCAGAGATATACTAGCTTTTGTTCTTAGTTACTTAAAATGACATGGTCACTGTAGAGAAGTAGAAAGATAAAGGAAACATAAAAAAGACAAAAATACTCACCAAAATTCTACCCCCCAATCAACTTTTGTTGCATCTCTGACAAGCTTTAAACTTGCCTTTAGATGTGTTTTATATGATAGATACAATTCTAAATATAGAGTTTTGTGGGTTTTTCCCCTCTTCGCACAGCATTAGGGCACACTACATGACAGATTCTTTATAAACATGGGTATAAAATGGCCACCTCCAATCTGTCCTCAAGTCTGAGGATTGAGTGTCCACAGCAGACTGGACATGATTGTCACCTGAACAGAAAATCAAAAGGTGGTGTTGGCCAGGCTGGGGCAGGAGTCTTTCACAGGGCTGATAATTCAGGCCCTGAGTTCCCTCTGTGGGCAGGTTCATCCCTGAGAGGATCCGAGAGTGGGAATGGTCCTGCTTCATCCAAGGAAATACTGATGGGTTCTGATTGTGTGTGATCAGACCAAGGCAACCTCAAGGTTAGGAGGCTCTGACTTGAAGGTCAGCCTGGATACAAAGCATTTTTGTGTCATTATTTTGTTTTTCAAGACAGGGTTTCTCTGTGTAGCCCTGGCTGTCCTGGAACTTGCTCTGTGGACCAGGCTGGCCTCAAACTCAGAGATCCACCTGCCTCTGCCTCCCACGTGCTGGGAGGCACGTGTTATCACCACCTCAGCACAAAGCATTTCTAAAGGGTAAAGTTGGTTGGTAGAAGGTTTGTTCACTGGCTGATCACACCTGTCTCGGTAAGCAGAGGCCAGACTTCCCTTGGCAAACTTACTCTGAGTTTGCTCTGTAGCTTAGTGAGAATGTCCAGTTTAAACAAACAAACAAAAGAACAAAACAAAACAAAAATCCAAACCACCGCCAACAAAAAACTACACCAAATGACAAAAGGAAGCCAACTGGGATGTTGGTAAAGATAGCACTTTAAAGATGGTTGGGGCCTCGCCATTACCACCCATCCAGCCTTCATAAGGCTGGTTATGATGGGGTGGAACTGGCTAAAGGAGAGAGAAGAAAAGGGGATGAGGGCATGGGAGCCCCGAATGCAATTCACTGAGAACCAGGTTTTCAGGCTCAAAGTGCATGTAGATGTCTTCCTCTGGAGAGCACTCTTTACATCATGGGGTAGGCGATGACAAAATAGTTAAGTTCTGAATCGATCAGCTTTCTGTATTTCCTGTAAATTTCTCGTAGGGTCCTGTCTTCTTCATTTGTCTCGTATCGGTTTGTATAAATTCTCACCTGTGCCAATAAAGAAACACATGTGCGCGTGCGCACACATGCCTGTACACACACACACACACACACACACACACACACACACACACACA
>JADRCC010563984.1:0-13458 GCA_019843855.1 Hylomyscus alleni
AAAAAAAAAAAAGGGGGATGGGGGTTAAAATTGTCCACATGCCAAGGCTTGGAGATGGCCCAGCAGTTAAGGGCACTTGCTGCTCTTGCAGAGGACCCTGGTTCAGTTTCCAGCACCCACATACTGGTTCCTAACTGTAATTCCTGACACATAGAATCCCCATGCCACCTTATGGCACACAAACATACACGTGGGCAAAACACTCATACATATGAAATAATGAATAAATCTTAAAAGAATGCCTGTAAATAGTTGTATGCTAAGATTTGGGGTTAGGACAGCATTTATTTATGTGGTCTTCTCCATACTCCAACCACACATACAAACATATTTATGAGCATAAACACATATATACATATGTATGTATGTATGTATGTATGTATGTATGTGTATGTGTACGCATATAGTTCTGAGGGGAGGATGATACACACACCAAATCACTTGGAGGTATCTCTCTAGATACCCTATTCTCATGGTATAACACTGCCCGTATTTTCTTCACTCTGCCTTTCAGGAATGAATCTCAGAGTGCTGCCTTTCAGTATGTAAGTACAACAGTGTAACAATGATCATTTTACACACGGTTGGGAAGGGACAATCCACTAAATGCATGTAAGTTATATTTACACCCGAGGGTTAGTGAGCCACTGTGTTCAGGAGTGCCCTGCATATCTGACACCACTGGATGGAACCCTCTTTCAAAGGACTCACCTCCTCTGGGGCCTCCCCTTGGCTATAGGACACTCTCAAGGCCGAGAGTTCACTTGCTCATCTGAGCCCTGCTGTCACAGGATTTTTCTTTTTACAAAAGTATTCCCATCGTTCTGAGTAGGCTCTAGGCTCTACTACCAGACAAGGCTGATCTGCTGCAATTCACATAACTTATGAAGTGACATGTCCTCCCTTACTGACAGGAACAAGGACAGAAAAACTCACGGGGGAGGTAGGGAGGTCAGAAGATGCCCTGTGTAAAGAGGGACACCTCTCCCACTGGGATCTCTGCTCTCTTGTGCCATGTATATCCATTGAGACCAGAAAGGAGTTGGCATCGCTGCAAACCCAATGCTCTCTCCTCTTTAATACCCGTATGTGCTCTAACTCAGGAAAGAAATGTACGTGGCTGGGTGTGTTTGGAGTGGATTATTCCAATCTGTTAGCAAGCAGTTTTCACCTCTTGATTGTAGATGATGGTGTTGGACATTTTGCCAGGGAGCCTGTATTTAATTTGCTTTGCTTACTGGGCCCCAAACATGCCAGAGGGAATTACTCTCCCTAATTGCCTGACATATAGTAAGCACTCAATAACACTTGCTCTGGTTGTTATTATTCTTACACGCACTCCTGTGTGTGACCATGTGAAGTGACTGACCTCTCTTGGTCTCTGAAGAGAGCAGAACAAATCCATGTGACTGATCTGCCTGTAGCTAAACCTTAGTGACCCCTGGGCCCTGGAAAAGCATCACCTCTGACCTTCATGTCCAAAAACACGGAGATGTGGGAGGACTAGGAGACACGGCTGAATGAGACGGAGCACAACGCCATCCCTATGAAGGATCCTGTCTGCAATTAGGAGCCACTCTGCTGTTTAGAAAGGACTGTGGCAAGTTGGATTTGTTGACAGGTTTGTGCGGATTCATGAAACGATGCTTATTATTATTAATAACTCACACTCATGGTTTTTTTTTTTTTTTTGTTCTTTGTTGTTTTCTTCTCTCCACAGAGCCAGCCAGCAGCTCATGAAGGCTCTGAAGAATGACTCCAGACTTCCTGGTTGTCAACTGACAGCTAAGAGTCTTTAAAGTCTCCACCCACATTAGCTAAGCCAGCTCTAAGGCGTGCATGTCAGGGGTTCTGGACTTCTCTGACCAGATAGAGACATGTTTGCTGAGTCGGTCAAACCAGGCTGTGCTGTCTCTGTACAGAGCAAGTATGCTGCTGGGGATAGGTGGAAATGTGTATTGGCCTCACTTTCTCTATCTGTAAACTGGGGCTATGACTAGAGGTGGAGACTACTCACTGCATTCGGATAAACAGGAGGATTAAGTGCTGTTGAATTTTAAACTGTAATTCTCACTGTGGGAGAGCTATTTGGTGCTCTACTGTCAATTGCAACATAGACTCTAAGAACTTTTTAGAAGGAGGGAATTGGGTCTCTCCATTGATCTGGAGCTCGTGTTTTTTTGCTACATTGGTGGCCAGCAAGCCACAGTTATCCTTCTATCTCTGTCCCCTCAGTGCGGGACCATGCCTGACCAACTGTGTGTGTTAGGAACTCTGGTCCTCATGTGTGAACAGGAAGGCCTCTTACCTGATGAGGTAGATTTCCCGGCCAAACAAAGCATTAAAAATAATATGGGGAGACATCCTCTGTAAAGTTAAGTAACAGAAAGGTGATGGAGATTGGAGCAGTACAGAAAGATACATAGCGGGATGCTACCAAGAGAGGAGTATTTTCTTCCTTGTATTTTTTTGGTTGCAAGTTTTAAAAACATAAAGATCACAAATCAACTAAAACAAAACCAAAACCTTCTATGTGCTGACACTTGGCTCCTCTCTCAGCCCCTCCTCCTGTTACATTATTAATATCTCCCTGTTACATTATTAATATCTGGCCCTTGTACGTTCTTCCTGACTATTCTCTACTCTCTTTCATGTTACAGGAGCTCCCATAATTCCTGATTCCTCTGCTTCCTTGGACCTTCCAGGCTCTTCTACACTCTGGTGTGTGTCGAGGTTTAAATGTTACAGGACAATTCTATCACACCTATCCTAGGCCATTCTGTGTGTGTGGAGGAGAGGAGGGTACATCACATCTGTACAAGACAGGCTCTGCCCCCTGGACTCTCCTGAGCTCCCCTCTAACTCCCAATGTGATATGGGTGATGACTTCCCGCTGTAGTTTCTCCAAAATGACAGCAAACTACGGCATGTGTGCAGACAGCTCCTTTTCACCCCGTGAGTTCTCAGCGTAGGGCAGGACATGAGGGTCTTAGCAGCTAAGTCATACAAGGCACACAAGACTCCTCTCCTAACCAGTGACTTACAGCTCCCGGCTCTCCAGTTTCTGGCATTCACAAATACCCTCCACCCTCGCCTTTGAGTGTTCTTGCAAGCTGAGGCACCACCTGGCACAGTCCCTCCTTATCCCATATTCCTAAGATGGGGATTTTTCCTTTCCCTGATCATTGTGGTAGCTCCTAAAATCTCACTCTGGTGTGAAACAGGACCTCCTCCAGCATGTCCTAGTCTGGGGCGTGCAATCATATTCACATACATGGGCTCTCTGGTCTCCAGTGGAGCCTCTCTAGTAACTCCCCTTCAGGACCTCCCACTGCCTTACCATGTGGACCCTGCTCAGTGCATATTCCTTCAGGGATTTCGGGGGCTTTGGCTTCTCTAAGTGCTGGGTCCACGATCTCTTTTCCTCTGTGTCCTGAGCAGTCAAGCTGTCACCTGCCCCACCTGCTCTTTGCTCTTTGAAATGTTTTCAGACCATCTTCCAAGCTCAGGGTCACCACATTACAAGTGTCATTTGAAACAGATCACTTCTGAGTGGCCCTGTCCCTTTGAGCACCGTATCTTGTTTCCTTGCTGGAATTTGAAGCTGCCAAGCTGCACCCCTCCTCTGCACCTCAGAATCTTAAGTGGCAGGGGATATAAAACAAATGATCTCACCGTGGCACAGTGAGTGGCCCTCCCCAAAAGAGCCAGACCCTGGCTGTAGGGAACAAGACAGCTTCTGGGGTCTTTCCACCAAGGCACAGGACAAGTCAGTTAAGAAAGGCATCTTCTCTCGCCTTTGTCTTCCCATGAGGATGGAGAAGAGTGTTTGAGATTGGAAGGGGAGACCTCGGAAACTCTTTTCCCTTGAACTTGCTGCAGCCCGACGTCTGCCCTTGCCGTGTGGTCATTTCCATTGTCAAGGTTACCAATGACACCAGGCTACTGAATCTGACTGCCCACATTAAATCCCCATCTTACCTATTGGACACAGGACACAGCAAGTTACCCCTGCCTCCTTGAGATGTCTCTTCAGCTGGCTTCCAGAATAGATGCCCGCCTGCCTACCTGCATTCCTTTCCTCCCCTCCCTCCCCCCTCTCTCCCTCCCTTCCCCCTCGCTCTTCTTTCTTTCCTTCTTTCCCTTCTTCTTTCTTCCTTCATCCATTTCCTGGACTTTGAATACTGGAGAACCCCAGGGTTCAGTCCTTTGGCCTCCTCTCCTCTGTCCACACCTGGCAATCTTATCCAGTGTTTCAACATTAACTATCACATTCCTATCTCCAGGCCTAACCTCACCCTGAACCTTGTACTTTTGCATTCACTGGCTCTACAGCATCTCTGCTGAGGGGTGCAAAAGGGCCTGCAAACCTCACTGTCAAAGTCTGATTCCCTACTTTCCCTTCGGAATCTCGCCCCCCTGCTTCCCCGCCCCCCACCCCCCGGTCTTCACCATTTGGCTGACTGCCTGAGAGCCTTCTCATTGTTGAGGCCAAGAGCATCGTCATGCCACCAGTGTAGCCCAACCGCCCTTCCCATCTCCCTTGGGTTTGCTCAATAGACAGCTAGCCAGTGACTTGTTCCCCCATCTGTCAGAATGATCTGGTGGAACCCCCAAGGGGCTCCCATCCCGATATGCATAAAGCCCCTAATCTTTAGATTGTGTATACTATGGGTAATTCTAAACCCCCCAATCTAAACTCTCACATCCTTCTGAGAATGAAAATAATATCTAGACAGCAAGCAAAAATTTGAACCACTCAGGGCCAACAAACTAGGTTTCTGTCCTTCCCATAATGTCCTTAGAACCCGGCCTGATCAGTTCTAGGCGGCCATCCCTATGTCCTTTGGTCCTGCTGTAGTCACACACTGGCAGCTCATTTGTTGATTTTAACAGACAATGTTCAGTTTGCCAGGTGCTGGTGGAATACTGGTTCTGGTATCTAAATACTCAGGGCCTTTCTTACTTCTCCTGTGAGTTCCCTGTGCCATTCACTCGTGGTTATCCTTAGCAAGAAGTACATTTGACCTGGGATTCTCAAATGGCCAAAGGACTGCTATAGTAAGTCCAAGAACATGGGTTCATAAAGCAACGAGTTAACTGAAAGTCATCGAAGCCGCCTGCTAAGCAGCAAGAGCTACAAATACGCACTTGGTGGCCAGCGTGACTACGCCTTTAGGGCGCTTCTTGGCAACGCAGCAGATTTTGACTTCCCAAAGCAGACACAGGGAAAAGGCTCCACTTGTCTGGGATAAGGATTGGATCCTCCTCCAGGGTCACTACTCCAAAGTCATTAAGTCCTAAACTTACACAGTCGCCTTTTCAAACAGTTCCTTATACTTGTGCATAGCCACCCTTCGGTTTCTGCTTCTTGCCTTCCAGCCTGGAAACCCTGATTTAAGAAGAGAGGAACGTGTGTGTCCCATAACTCCTCCTTTCTGTCTTCCATGGCCCTCGGCTGGTCTAGCAGAGCCTCTGATCTGCATTCCACCATCTGTAATTTTAGGTACCCCTAGTCAGACCCAATCCCCAAATATTAAAGTGGAAAATTTGCAAACCTGAACAGCTCTTATGTTCTAAATAACATTTCATCAAGTATTATTAAAATGACCCTATTTTATTACTTGTCATTGTTGTTAGTATATTATGGTACCTCGTTCACTAGTTAACCTTTATCATAGGTCTACATGAATCAGAATGAAAGCATAGTATGTCTAGGAGTTGACACTGGGGACAGAGCCTACTCCTGCAGAGGACAGATGTAAATGCAGACTATAGCTCCTTCATCTAATTCTTATTTGTACTGAACCCTTCTCTCCCATCCCATTAGCAAACTCAGAAACCAGCTTTTCTCCAATCTCACCTACCGGCCATGGCCATTCTCTACTCTCTTCTCTCACCAACCCACTCTTCCTATACCCCTAGAAACTTTCAGCTGTGGTCTCCCTAATAGGCGACCTCTCAGTGCCCCTGGGGTAAGGTATTTTGAGCCCCTCATAATCTGCCTCTCTCCCACTGACTCTACTCTATTACAGTCTACCAGCTGCAGGGATGGCTCAGCTAGGCTCTGACCATGTCTCTACCTTCAGAGACAGTATCCTGTGTGTTGTCTGCAGCTCACGGCTTCACCACGTGACCTGTGACCCCGTTTCTACATTGCATCTGCCAGTCGGCACAGCTGCATTCCATTCTCTGTCCAGTAGTTTACAGACAACATTTCTTGTTAATTAAGCCCTCATAGGTCTCAAAAGGACAATACAGTATAGGGAAAAAACCAGGAAACCCTGGGTTCGAATCTCAGCCTGCCTACTGACCCACCAGCTTCATGCTTATGAGAGCTTGTCTTTGAGTCACAGTTTCCCACTGATTACTCCTTGATATAGTTCACACATCGGACACGTTACCCTTTGGAGTGTGTAATTCAGCAGTGCATTCACAGAGCCACCTAACTACCATCCCTACCCTGTTCCAGAAGACCCCAGCGCATTAGCAGTTGCTCTCACGTCTCCTCCTCTCAGGCCCTGGGAATCAGTCTGCATTCTGTCTTCTCAGAATTGAATATAACTTATGTCCAGGATGGCTCCAGGGGTGGTGGCCATTTTCCAATGCTGGCAGCTAGGGACTTGGTATCGAAGAGGACCCCTGGATGATATCCTTCATTCCGGAAGACTCATGCTCTTTACCCTACCCACCTCTGTGGTTTTATCCCTCAGCTCCTCTACATATGCATGTATACGTGTACATACATATGTACATACATACATGTATAAGCACATAGACATAATACACACACATATAAACGCATGCACATATACACACACATACTTACATATACAAATATGTACTCACATATACACATAAACATATAAACACACATACACAGCTGCTTTGTTACAAAAAAGAAAAAAAAAGAATGTCACAGAATTGTCTGGAAAGGTTTCCAATCTTGTAACCAAACTTCCACGACAAGACAATGCAAAAGCCACAACCAGTGGCACTTCTGTGGCTCCCTACACAGGAGCTAGATTTTCCCACGTTCCTATGATTCACAAGTTCAGAGCCATCAAAGATTATAACCTTTTCAGAATGTATTTGGTCTCGGAAACTTTTAAAAACGACTTTGACATTTTTATTAGGCTCAAAGTCATGGACCAAAGCCTGGTGCAATTACAGTCACTTATAAGGCACCCAACATGGAAAGAGGCCCGTGGCCAGGCCTGGTCCAGACCAGCAGCCTGGGACTGGTCGTTGGTTTGCCGTTCCCTAGTTTTGGAAGCATAAAGATCCCTAGATGACCCTAGGGTATAAGAGAAGCACACATATATATACACATATAAATACATACACACATATACATACATACTTACATATATAAACACACATTCACACACACACACACACACACACACACACACACACATACACACCCCACTCCCTAGAGGATCCTAGGCTCTAAGAGCAGGAACCTGCAGTACTCTTCCCAGAATCCAGATGTTTTCATCACGACCTGAGGTTATAAATGCATAACTTCCCCAATACCTCTGCCCTAGCCCTTGAGGGACTAGAGAGAAAATTCACAGGCAGCCTTTGATATAACAGAATTGTTCATGGCTCTTGCTTTGTCATCAATGAGTCTGGCTTCAAACCTCTCTTCTACCATATCAGTGTTTGACAGTCTCATGGGCTCCAGGGCTGATGATCTATCTAAAACCTGAGAGACCCTGTTTCAAAAACAAGGTGGATAGCTCCCAAGGAACAACCGCTGAGGAGGACTTCCAGGGTCCATGTTTGCTCACGCATAGGCACCTGCACACACCGACCACGCATCCCCCAAATAAAACAGAAGAGATAGTGGAAAGAGACACTGTAGCCCTCTGTTTGCCTGTAAACTGCCTTTACATCCTGAGGGATGAGCAAGCAAAACCCTATAGAAATTGAGAAGGCAAGTACATTGAGGAGTGACTATCATAGAAGGCTTCCTGGAGGAGGTAGTTCTCAAACTACTGGAGCAATACGATTTGGCCTTGTGGGACCAGTGGTACTCCAGAAAGATGGCAAACATCCAACATAGGGACAGAGCTCTCTGTGAGGAACAACCTTGCATGGAATCCTCTCTAGCCCACACTACGGACTGGAACTAATTAGTGGTATTTTCCTAAGGCCACAGTGCTGTAACATCTTAATTGCTATGTCAGTCTTTAAGAAAATGCTTTTGTTGCTTGAGTCAGTCACTTTGGGAGAGAAATTAATAGGCTTTCATCGGATGGAGCCACAACAGAAAGATGACTCTCAGCCTGGATGTTTCAGAAACGGAGAAGGGGCCTCCAGGCAAGCAGAGGGCCATGGTGCCTCCCCATGTGTGGATCTAGGGCTCAGTGATAAAAATGAGCGTCCCATTGTGGGGAGACACAGGGGGCTTTGTGCCACCCTTGGGTCTTTAGGTACAAAGCCGGCTTCTCCACACTTTGGGAGGCAACATTTGCCCTTGGATGTAAGTTCACACGGGTACTCCTCTGGGCTAGCCAGAATCCACCTGAGAACTGGGCATCAGAATGGAGGTACCCTAAGGGAGCCCATACTGCTGGCCTGACAGCATGTGCTGAGGCTGTACTGTCATCTGGGTAAGGGTCTGGTGGGGCCTCTCCGCTCTTAGAGACGCTGCAGCACATTTCTGTGGCCTTGTGGGTAGTACAGGCCAAGTCAGGACAGTGAGGCATCTAGAGGATTCAGAGCCTAAGCTTTAGGAGCTCAGTGGGAATCCAACCTGCGTCCTGTCAGTATGTGACAGTGCAGATCAATAGTGGCAAGAAGCCACCCTCCACTCAGAGGGCTGGCACTCTAAGCAAGGGGCAAGCATCTGCACTTCTACTTGAATATCAACAACAAGTCAGCTCACACTTGGACTGGACAAACTGTGCAATCAGCTTTGCGTCCTGCTAGATTCTTAAGACATCTAAAATGCTCTTACTAGTCGCAAAGACTTACGGTTAAAGAAGGCAAAATGAAGCCGGGCAGTGGTGGCACACGCCTTTAATCCCAGCACTTGGGAGGCAGGTGGATTTCTGAGTTAGAGGCCAGCCTGGTCTACAGAGTGAGTTCCAGGACAGCTAGGGCTACTCAGAGAAACCCTGTCTTGGAAAAACAAAACAAAACAAACAAACAAAAAAGAAACAACAACAAAAAAAAAGAAGGCAAAATGAAGTCACATGACATACGGGTACCCAGTATCACTAGGGTTTACTGAGGCGTGCAGGTCAACCTTATTGTGAATACTGATCAGCGTAAGAGGAATTCAGAGAGGGAAGAAACGGAACAGTTCTGAGTAGCCAAAAGGTGTAGTGATGGGCTTAGGGTTTAAAGCCACATCATTCCTAAGATAGGTAGCAGGTAACTTCATCAATATCTAAACAAATTCTATTTTATGCATGAGTATATTTGTCTGTGTATGTATGAGGCCAGAAAACAACCTAGGATGTTATTCCCTGGAGACCACCCATCTTGCTTTTGAGACAGAGTCTCTCCCTGGTCTAAAGGTCACCAAGTAGTTGACCAGTGAGCTCCAGGGATCCGCCTAACTCTACCTCCCCAGGGCACTGGAATACAAGCGTGCACCTTGCCTGGCTTCTTATTTGTTGTTGTTGTTGTATTTAACATGGGTTCTGGGGACTGAACTCACATCACGCCTGAAAAGCAAGCACTATACTGACTGAACTATCAATCCGGCCCTTCTATAAAAGTTTCTAAAAGGAAAACAGGCTCTATTGTTCTTACTTAGAAATTCTGTGAGGTGGTGGTTTATGAGTTGGGTTGGTTGGTTTAATCAAAGGTAAGACAGAATTTGACCCCAAAGCTGTTCTTGAACCTTACCCAATATAATCCAACACTCCTGAGCTCTACTCTCACCCCAGGAATTATAAAATAATATGGTTCTTTCTGAAGCACTTTCAAAATAATATGGCTTTCCTGGATCCTGCATTTACATAGCTGGAAGGGACGAAGAATGAAAACACAGAGTTTGACAGACCTAATCTGCTGTCCAGGGCACACTACATTAAGAATCCACAGAGCAGCTAGACTTCCCACTTGAGAGAGTGATTATAAGAATACTGCTCTTGGCATTGGCTTGAAGAATCTGCCATCTTTAAAGAATACCAGAAATCCAACAAACAGAGATGAGGAAGGCAGACGAGGCATAGAGTGAGACTCCTCACAGGGCATGGTGGGGTTTTCTCAAACACACCCACAAGTCCTATTGGCTCCTGCCTCAAAGGACATTTTTTTTTTTTTTGTAATGTGCATGGGATGTTTCACCTGCATGTAAGTCTGTGCACACAGAGACCAGAAAGAACATCAGATCCCCAGTACTGGAGTTATAGATATTTGTGAGCTGCCATGTGGGTGCTGGGAATCAAACCTGGTCCTCTGAAAAAGCAATCAGTGTTCTTAAATGCTGAGCCATCTCTCCAGCTCTCTGCAGCATATATACACCGCTTATGAAAAGACACTCTATAAATATTCTGTATTAAACAGTCAAGAAGAGCTGTGACATCCCCCCCCCGCCCTACATAAACTCACATGTGCACACTCATGCTGCGTTAACATGTATATTCTATTTAGTAACTCTTGAGAAACTTGCAAACACCATCAGTTTTAGCCAGGCTGTTTTTGCACATTCCTGTCTTAACAGAGAAAGAAGAGTCCGGGTGGCATCAAGGACAGCCTCTGACAGGAAGCACACTCAGGAATCTCAGAAATTTGATGCTACAATTTCAAAATAATCTAAATAGTCTTTGGGCCTACCCAGAGACACAAGATTAAAAGCACAATATTGTTGGAACAATAAGAAAAGAAACAACTTCAAAGCTCAACTTTCAAGCAAAGAATTCAAGCTGAAAGCAAAAAGTGAAATCTAGTTAAATATTTTGGTTTAGCAAGAGTTCTTTGCCTCACCCAGCCCTGTTCCCTAAAGCTTGTGGCTTCAATATTCCTTGGCTTCTTTCCTTAGTCCCCACCTCCAACCCCTGGCTGCAGCTTCCAAATAACAGCATTCCAAAGCTGGAGGGCCAGGGTCACTCCTCGGTCCAACAAGGCACCAGTAACTCTTTCTACTATTGGGGGGGTTCTATCTGCCCCTCAACACCGCAACACAACATGCCAATAGGAAACCTATATAATTCCAACCCCACCAAGCAGAAGGGGAAACAAACAGAAAATAGTTTGATCACTGACAGCTTGGCCAAATTGAGTCTGAAGTGCTTCATCCAAACAATGATCGGGCTAGAACTTAACACCACGGGGACCTTAGCATTCAAAGAATTGCCCAAAGTGGAGCAATCTGGAGGAACCAGACATAGCTAAATATCTCAGTGGTCCCCGTGGAGCCAGCCCTAGTTTGACACAACAATCTCAACTACTCACCCTTTATTCACTACAGAACTCTTAGCCAGTGCTTTCACCATACTGTCTAGAAGATAAGACACTTGGATTTACTGTGTCGGAGAAACAGATGGCCATTTCTGGAATGTGGGGTAAGATGTTCATATGAAATGAGATTTGGGATAATGATCATATGTTTGTCCTCAGAGAACACAGAGAGAAAAACCTCAATGATGTCGGTGTCGAGTACATACCCACCCCCAGCAGGGTGGCACAGCCTGTTGTTTGTGGAAGGCCACTCTCCCCTCAATCTAGTCAGCAAAATAGAAGTAGCACCCATTCCACCCATCGCTGCAGACATGGTGATATGCCACAGATGTGGCTTTAATAAAGGGGAGGAGGGATGAACAGTCATAAGAAACATGAGCTTGGAAAAGGAGAGAGACTTCAAGGACATTCTGGATGTGATTTCAAAAAAACACAAGACAAGCAGAGCGTTTGGTGGGATGGAAACACAGGTGAGGAGGTTGGAAACGCTTGGCAGGTCTGGGGAAAGCTGTGGCATCTCCCTCAGCCATGCCCATATGTCTTGTATGAAAATGGACTTTTTGGTAACTTATGCTGACTTTGGCTAAGTTTTCTAGATTCTTTGGCCCCTCGTTTCCTCATCCACCCAATGGTATACAAGGATATAACCATCTTTAGCCAGAGAGCATTGAACTTGCAGAATCTAGAGCAATGGAGACTTCTAATAATTCTACAAAGATTCTTCTGCATTGAAAAACATTTGCAGTTAATGATGAAATACAAAACCAGGCAAAGATGCATCTTCTTCCTCCAGAAGAACATACCTACACGTGCAATTGGGGTGTGTGTGTATGTTATTGCTGCCAAAGGTCTAGCTCTGTTGTTTGTTTAAATATCATTAGAATTCATAGACTGCTATCTGGGCCTTTCTGCCCAAAATGTCTTTCCCATAATTTCCTCTACCTTTATGTAATCTAATTCCAACCTGGTTAAAGAGGGAAGCCCATAAATTTAGTTTAGTAAAGATACCACCTGATTTTCAAACTTGGTTTATCTTTTTCTTCTAAATTCTTTGGATCACACTATACTCAGTTGCTACCACTGGGATTGCCTGATCCCTGACACAGCTGTAAATCCTTTCCTCCTTCCATACCCAACTGAGATGTCACCTTCTAAGAAGGCATCCCTAGTTCTCTCCTTCCTAAGGGAGATTGGGCTATTTACTTACTTCTATTCCCAGCTCTCTGTAGATACTCAGTGCATGAAGCAAACTCTGTGTCCATCATTCTCTCTCTCTTAAGTATGAACTCCTTCAGACTAGCACAGCATTACTGTCTTGCTTTAGGCTGTAACAAATCACATGAAGCTTACAACCCATAATACTAAAATAAGGATGTTCCCAATGGCCTCCTAGAGCTATGCTGAAATTCAGGGAAGGCTTATACACCACTCAGCTTGACTCCTGGTTTGTGTGGCTACCGTCTAAATGTCAGTTGTTTTCTTCTCAATCAGTGAGTACTCCTAATACCCCAGTGCTTGATGTTCTAGTGTTGCAGAGAGATTAGGTCCCAGGTTAGGTGTTTAGCTGGAAGCTGAACTACAGCTATGCTCCTGTGTTTGGATCCTCAGAGCTGCCCAGGAAAGCCACTCGGGCCACAGTGGACTCTGTCATTGTTCTGCAGTTGAAAACTCAACCAAGGAGGATGTGGTTTCCATGGAAACAACTGTTATGAATTATAACCTGTGCTGACAGGCACTCCTCTCACCCTCTCCATGGGGAGGTGGCCACCGAGGCTTGGGCTAGCAGCCTATGTGACCCCAAACCATGCCTGGAAAGTACCAAGGGTGTCAGGAAGCTTTCTTTCTTGAGTCATTTGGTCCTTTGTCTGTCTGTCTGATACCACACCATTGTGTGGGAACTTCACGGGCAGAGCGTTCCTCCCAACAATCATCTGCTCAAGAACTTTAAGTGATTTTGTTTTTGAAAGATTCGAATGTTATTTTCTAGAATCTGGGGTCCCCTGAGAGCCTGCTTCTCCCGGTGACAGCCACATG
>JADRCC010563994.1:0-10761 GCA_019843855.1 Hylomyscus alleni
GCTAGCCTTGAATTCTTGACCCTCCTGTCTCCACCTCCCAGGTGCTAAGATCACAGTTGTGAGTCACTACATGTCTGAGTCAGGGTTTCTATTCCTGCACAAACATCATGACCAAGAAGCAAGTTGGGGAGGAAAGGGTTTATTCAGCTTACACTTCCACACTGCTGTTCATCATCAAAGGAAGTCAGAACTAGAACTCAAGCAGGTCAGGAAGCCCGAGCTGATGCACAGGCCATGGAGGGATGTTCCTTACTGGCTTGTTTCCCCTGGCTTGCTCAGTTTGCTGTCTTATAGAACCCAAGACTACCACTAACCCAGGATGGCACCACCCACAATGGGCCCTTCCCCCTTGAGATTACTAATGAGAAAATACCTGACAGCTGGATCTCATGGAGGCATTTCCTCAAGGGAGGCTCCTTTCTCTGTGATAACTCCAACTTGTGTCAAGTTAACACACAAAACCAGCCAGGATATTACACCTATTGTTTTTTAAATATAAAATCTTATAGCCCAGACTTGCCTTAAACCTGCAATTCTCCTGCCTCAGTTTCCTTCCCCCTCCTTCTTCTCCTCCTCTTCTTTGAGACAGGATTTAGGTGCAGCCCTAGTACTTGCTCTGAACAGGAGCAAGTTCACCAGGCTGGCCTTGAACTCAGAGACCTCAGGTGCTGGGGTTAAAGGCATGGCTAGCACACCTTGTTTTCAGTCTCTGGTTCTTTAAAATTGGTTATTAAACTGGCTTTTACATTTATTTGTTTGTGTGTGTGTGTGTTTGTTTGTTTGTTTAGTGTATGAAGATGGGTGTGCAACTGCCATGGCATTAAACTGTTTTTTAACTTTATTTATTTATTTAGCGTATGAAGATGGATATAGGCTGCCCTGGCATCCTGGGAAGGCTAGAGACCAGCTGCGGGAGACAGTTGTCTCTTTCCACCTTGTAGGTTCCAGGGACCAAGCTCAGGTTTTAAGCCTTGACAGCAGGTGTCTTTTCCAGCTGACCCAGCTCCCTGGGCCCTTCTTTAAACCTTGACTGACACATATTAATCAAACATATTGATGAGACAAACGGTGAATTTTGAAGCAGCCACACCTTGCATGATGATCAAATCAGAATGGGTGCCATATCAGTCAGCATTAATATTTATTAGTTCTTCAGGAAGAGAACAAAACAAGTATTTTTAGCTGTTTTAAACATGCAATATATTATTATTGTTATCATTGATAAAGTTGCTTTACAACTGTGAATGTGTATGTATATTATGTATATATAATACATATTATATACTAGATATATAATATATATTATATATCTAATACATACATATATACATACACATGTATATACATATACATATACATATACATATATATATATGTTTTTGTGTTGAGAAACAAAGACTTGAACACTGATTAGAAAAGATACATTTCCAAGGGAGGAAGGAGGCCAGAGTAGAGGGAAAGTTAAGCATCCCCAACAGTCACGCTAAACACAGATGGGGTATTTACATCATGTGGTTGGATCTCTGGGGGTCATTTGTATGGTGCCGTCCCTCTGGCTTATGTGCACAGTGCTGGATTTTTCTGGGCATGCTTTATTACATTTAGTTCTACATACAATTTTATATATACATAATGCCTCATTGGCATCTTAAATCTCCACCCAGAGGAGGATCCTTTTAGAAAGACAGTAAGCCCTAGGTCACCTGGGCTTTTCAATCTTCCTCTTTGCCACCTGTTTTATTCATATACTGACTTTTAATTTAATTTTACTAAAGATTTATTTATTTTCTTTTGCTTACGAAATGTGTGTGTGGTGTTTTGTTTACATATGTGTATTGCAGCACACGCATGCTTTGTGATCATAGAGGCACAAGTGTCAGATCTGGTGGGATAGAGTTACACGTGGTTGTGAGATAAGATCTGGGTACTGAAAATTGAACCCAGGTCCTCTGCAAGAACAATTTAAAAAAAAACACCTTTTTTTTTTAATTTATTTATTTTTTTTAGGAAGTGAGTGGTTAGTTCATGACAGGGTTTCTCTCTGAATCCCTGGCTATCCTGGAACTCACTCTGTAGATAAGACTGGCAGCAAAATCAGAGATCTGGCTGGCTCTGCTGGGATTAAAGACTTTCGTCACCCCCAGCAAAAACAAATACTCTTGACCTCTAAGCCATCTCTCTAGCCTCTTAATTTTTCATTTTAATTTCCTGCATATGTATGTATGCATGTGCATATGTGTGTATTATGTATATATGCATGTATGTATTATGCACATGTGTGTGTCTTTGTGCTCTCACATGTGAATGTAGGTATCCTGGGGAGGCACATCTCAATGTTTAGGGGTGGTGTGGAAAATCTTCCTCAACTGCGCTCTCTGCCTTTTTTTTTTTTTTTAATGATAGGTTCTCTTGCTCAGCATAGCTCAAATTTTTAGCTAGTCTGGCTAGCCTGCTTACTCTGGGGATTCGGTCTTCTCCCCCTGTGAGCTAGGATTACAGAAGGCCCAACACACACACACACACACACACACACATATACACACACACATATACATACACATATACATATACACATACATATAACATACACACACACACATATACACACACATACACATACATACACACATACACACACATATACGTACACATATACACACACATACACACATACAATACACATATACACACACATACACATACACACACATATACACACATACACATACACATATACACATACACATACATACACACATACACACACACACACAATACACACATATATACACACATACACACACACACACACACACACACACACACTGGCTTTTACACAGGCTCTGGAGATCCGAACTCTGGTCCTGACACTTGCATGGTTAGCAGCTGCCTTGCTGAGCCATCTCCCCAATCCTCATACGCTTAGGCTTTTTTCAAGTCTTACTTTTCAGACCCTGTTCTCCCTGACATTCTTCTGCTTCACCTTAGGGTCAAAATAAGAGCCTTGTCATAGTCCTTTTTTTTTTTCCCTCTGACTTTGTGAGCCAAATAACTTCTATGGAGGCAGATACCATAAATAAAAGTAAGTTGTTCTGCCGGGCGGTGGTGGCGCACGCCTTTAATCCCAGCACTTGGGAGGCAGAGGCAGGCAGATTTCTGAGTTCGAGGCCAGCCTGGTCTGTTCCAGGGCCAGGACAGCCAGGGCTATGCAGAGAAACCCTGCCTCGAAAAACCAAAAAAAAAAGTAAGTTGTTCCAGGTAACACCGTGTCATCCGTTACTCAGGCACCTAACAGGGGACTTGAGGGACACTGCACCTGGACGCCAGTGCATGTGCCATGAAATGAAGAAGCCAGCAAGGGGACAGAACTTATTTTTACTCATGGAGGCTCTCTATTTTGGCGATGAGAGTAAGCACCTGTTGGTGTTCACCAGTTAAGTTTTTAAAAATGTATTAACTGGTTGGGATTCTTCAACATTACTACAGTGAGACTGTAGTGGTCTCATGTAGCCCAGGCTGGCCTCAAACTTGTTATGTAACCGAGGCTGACCTTTAACTAACAATCTTTCTGCTTCTGCCTCCCAAGGGCCGGGATTACATGCACGTGCCCCAGTATCTGATGCCCCAACACCTGGCTTAACTCACATCTTAGAGCAAGGTCTCTGTCAGGCCCTGGGGCCAGCCCATTAGTTCTCTTTGATCACGAAACAGGCTAATTAGATGACAATCCGTCACTTCTCTATAAATACTTATTCTATCTCTTCTAGATCATTGTTTTGGACTTCACCTATTACATAACCCAGAAGTCTAGAGTGGAAGAGAGAAGCAGTTCTATTCTGAACTGGATCAATCTGGCCCCTCCCCAACTTAATTTTAATCAGAGCCCCTCTCAGCTAAGAAGCAAAAAGAAAAAACAAACAAACAAACAAACTGGGAAGTGCTCAATGGAGAACTTGTAGGTGTACTAGCATTTTTTAGCAAGAGAGCCAAGAAAGACTCAAAACTGAATACACAAGTGTGAAGCCTCTAAGCATATATGTCAGCAATCACATGGTTGTCAGCCAAGCCCTATACTGTCCACGTAGAGATTGGCCAAGGATGGTGTGATCACTGGGGCCTTATTTATACCAGTATGTTCAGCTATCCCTTGTTCTCTCTCTCCCCCTCTCTCTCTTTCTCCCTGTCTCCCTCTGTCTCTATCTCTGTCTCTCTCTGTCTCTCTGTCCATCTGTCTCTCTCTGTCTCTGTCTCTGTCTCTCAATCTGGCCTTGAACTTGATGCCTCTGAACTTCTGAATCTTCTGCTTTCACCTCCCGATACTGGAATTACAGACACGAGCTACCATCATTTAGGCTGTTCTAGGGATCAAACCCAAAGCCTCAGGTGTGCTATGCTAAGCAAACACTCTACCAACTGAATTATATCTCGAGATTCTTCGGTTACCTCCCCCCCCCACGCCACACACCTCAATTTTTGAAAAATATTGTAGTTTTGACATCGTCACTGAACACCAACCAGAAAGACTGTGATGTTTCACAGCACAGCAATTTAAATAAATGGCCAGCAGCTTTGGAATGTGTCTGACACGGTCAGAAAACTTCTACGCCGCCTGAGACAGTGGGGTGCTACATGTCTGTCTTTCTATCCCCTGTGCTATATTCAGGTTACCCTGTGGCTTCTGGTGCTAATTCAGACAGGCAAAATGTGAAGGGTTCATCCTTCCACCCTGCTCCAACCGGATCCTAGAGAACACTCCAGTGAGTCACTGCCAAAGTCAGCAGTGCCCTTCAGCTGGAGAGGGCTCTGGATTTAATCACCAAGTGCTGAAATGCAAAGCCACATTTGATCCCTCTATCTGATTTTAGGAACTTTGTGTAACATGATGGCAGGATCAGTTATTGTGAATACCAGAGAATCTATTTCTCTGAAATCTACTAACCCTGAAATACAAAGTCCTTGGAGATCACACAACTTTGCAAGAAGCTGGGCATGATAGCCCAGACTTACAGTCCCAACACTCACAAGGCAACAGAAAGAACATCACTACTTTAAGGCCCTGCCTGCTCTACATAGAGAGTTCCCACATAGCCAGAGATACACATATGGAGACCCTGTTTCAACCCCCTCCCCCCACCAAAAAAAAAAAAAAAAACCAAGGAGGAAGACTCGTGCTTAACATGGAGTTCTTAATGCACTACTGAGGGCAAGATAGACATACTGCCCCACAGCTCTTTCAGGCTTCTACTGAGAGACTCAGTCCAGTCATAAGCTGGGGACAAATCTTTAGACGAGCCATAGGAGCCTGCCTGTCGCCTTCAGGGTATGAAGTGACAGTATCGAAAAGGATTATCTGGGAGTAAGCGAGCCTTTCTCTGCTCTTGGTGAACTTAAGCCAGGAGCTGGGATGCAGGATGATTGATGGCCACCGAAGCTACCCCAAGCCAGTGGCTACACTGTCACGTCAAAGCACGAAGACACTCAGATGCCAAGAGAATTCTCTGAGGGGTTTTCTATGCCCCTTTTGCTCCCCAATAATTGCAGAGTGTTTCTACACCCACTCTCGCCCATTTTAGCTCCTGAATAAAGGCACAGAGACCTGGTATTCTTATTAGTAAGTTGCAAGCACTAAAAGCTGGGCAGATTCTGATCTATTCTAATCTGACTAGTAGGCTGCTACTACCCAGCCAAATGTTTCCTTACTTGCCATTTGAGTCTTGCTCTGGTTTGCTGTGTCCATGTGTGTCTTCATGACAACCATCTCATCAGGACCTCCTCATGGCAATTCTTCCTGTCTCTCTCTCCCTGTGGTCCTTCTCTATACTCCCTCTTCTTCTCTGGGACCTCCTGACTAGGACTGGAAGCCATACCGTATCTCTTCTGCCCAGCCAAGTGGCTGATCAGCTCTTTTATTAATCAAATCAGAGGTGATAGAAAACAATGTTTATACAACATCGAGACCGGAGATGCTTAACCATGCCATTGTCCTGACTGCAACCAGATGTTTGGGCATAGAAATCGGCATCCAAACACAATGCACAAAACCATCCTCCCACGCTCAAACAGAGAGCGGGCAGCATATTTATTCCTCACCACCCTGTTGCCCAGCCCAGTCTTTGTTTGTCTGAGACAAGGTTTCTCTGGGTAGCCCTGGCTGGCCTGGAAATCACTCTGTAGACCACAGTGACCTTGAACTCAGAGATCTGCCTGCCTCTGCTGGGATTAAAGGTATACACTCCCTCTAAACCTCTCACCCCTGTGAGGAAGATCATTTTCGAAGCATCTGGTGAGAAATTCATGTGCCAATAATGAATGTTTTCTGTGCCCAACAAGATAGTGATGTTAGGTTACCCATCTAGTGAGGAGGTGGTCACGTGCCATGTATGTGTGACTAGCTCATGATGCACCATGGGGTTTGCCTTTGCTTCCTCCTGTCTCAGTATTGCTTTTCTTCAAAAACATGCCCAGGAGGATAAGAAGATGGCTCAGTGGGCAAAGGTTCCTGATGCTAAGCCTTATAACCTAACTGAATTCACACAGGACACACAGGATTGAAGAAGGAAAATTGTTGTCCTCTGAACTCCACATGCACGAAGTGGTATGTGTACAAACACCACCCCCCACATTGAATAAATAACTAAATAGATAAATAGATATAATATAATTTAAAAACATGTCTAGGGACATGAGGGTAAGGGAGTCCAGGAGTTGTTGTTGTTTTTGTTGTTGGGATGTAGGAGTGAATATAACCAAAATACATTGTATACTTGTGTAACATTCTCAAAAGATAAAGAAAAACATTATGGGTGTTTTAAGCAAGAATGTATGTTCTCAGCATCAGTTTTTAGTGCGCTGAAACCTCTATGAGTGAAAGAATGAAGGCAGGTGGCCTTGCACTTGATCCCAGCTTCCTCCACCGTGTGACCATCACTCTCACACATCCAGCTGTTTCTGTTGACCTCAATTTCCATACTGCTGGTAACTGGAATAAGGATGAAAAATGATCCTCAGTGACCTTGTCCTCAAGACAGCTACCACCCTTTGGCCAGCTTGCCACTTCTCTTCTGGGTGCTCAGTTAAGGATGAACCCTGGCATTAGAATGCCCAGGTTTGGATCCTAACTCTACTGCTCATTAGCTGACAGCACTTGCTTGCAACTGAGGGTACCGGTGCATCTGCCCTGGGCTAGTGAGAGGCACAAATGAGTTAACGAAAATCTGGACCACAGGAAGAATGTAACAGATGATACGTTTCTACCACCTAACGACAGTGGGGCCTCAGCAATGTCCATGAACAGCTTCTTATTCAGCCAGCAGTAGTACAGTCTTATAATCCCAGCACTCAGGAGGCTAAGGTAGGAGGATCACTGAGAGTATGACAACAGACTGGACTATGTAGTAAGTTCTATGCCAGCCTGCACTACAGGGTGACACCTTGTCCTAAACAAATGAACACAATACATTCCTCTCTGGTTTGCAGTGATGTTGGTGCAAGACAGCTTCCTTGTGCCCAGTTGTATAAAAGTCCAGCTCAGGTCCAGAAACATGACTCAGAGGGAGAAACTGCTTACTGTACAAGCTGGTGACCTGAGTTTGATCCCTGGGACCTCCATACATGTGTTGTGACATATATGTGCCTGCATTCACAAACACACATATACACATACTAATAAATAAAATTAAACTCCACAAAGCACGGAAATACAGTTATGCAATAGTATGTAATATTTGATAATGTTTATAAAGCACTATGTAACTGGTCTATGCATTTGTTATATTTTTATCTCTGTTTCATTAAAAAAGAAATAGAGAGGGGGCTGCAGAGATGGCTCAAAGGTTAAGAGCACTTATTGTTCTTGCAGAGGACCTGGGTTATTTCCAGCACCCTCACAGTGGCTCATTGCCATCTGTAACTCAAGTTCCAGGGATCAAACAGCCGCATACATGGTGCAAAATATACATGTGTAGGCAAAACAGTCATACACATGAAGCAAAATAAATAGATCTTTTCAAATGAATTATTAAAAACAATTTAAAGGACAAAATAGTATGACATGTTCTACCAGCAGCCATGATCAGTACATCACCGTGTGTGTGTGTGTGTGTGTGTGTGTGTGTGTGAGAGAGAGAGAGAGAGAGAGAGAGAGAAACATAGAGAGACAGAGATGAGAGACAGAGAGACAGAGATGGGAGACAGAGAGATACAGAGGATAGAAGCTAGGACTTCACACACACTAATCTTCCTCACTGAGCTATATAGTCAATTGCCGAGGTCAGTCTTGAACCCACTCCATAGCCTAGGCAGCCTTTGAATTTACTACCCTCCTTATCAGCATCCCAGGTGGCTGGGGTTGCAGGCCTGCACCACCAAATCTGGAGGTGCAATCTCTGATTGCACCCAGTCAGTCGGTTTATCAATACCCTCGAAGTTTGCCGGAGTGCACTCGATTGTATTGATCTGTGCACAGAAGCACCTGACACTGCCCTTCCCAGACAGTTTCCCATCATTAAGTCACACTCAATTGTACCTGTCCAGGGTTCGGCTAAGTGTCTGATGCCATCAGTGAGCGCAAAGCATGTAGACTGCTGTTGGAATTACTGCCATCCCTGTTCCCTTTGAAAACACTGACTCCTTGAGCCTCAGAACAGATGTTGGCGATGCTGACCGATGTCATAGCTACAGACAGAAGGGCCTCGCTTCTCATCAAACCACAATGGCTCACTGCAAGTGGCACTTGTTGTGATTCACTTTCCACTCTGTGACCAAAATCTCTGACGGAACAATCTGTAGGAGGAAAGGCTTACTTTGGCTCACAGTTTCACCCGGATTTCAGTCCATCATGGTGGGTAGGCACTCACGGCACAACAGATGTTTTTGTGGAACTAGAGGAAGTGGCCTACTCCCTCTAGGCAGGGTCAAGCTCCCAAAGTTTCCAAAAACTCCAAAAGGCACCACAGCCAGGTGAACTGGCATATGCATTTAATCTCTGCAGGAGAATCTCTATGAGTTCTGAGCCAGCCAGGGCTACACAGTAAAGCATTGTCTCTGAAGCAAAATAAAACAAATAACAAAAACCAAACAGTACTATAAACTGGAGACCAAGCATAGCTTATAGGGTATAGCTTTTTTTGTGATTCAAAAAAACAAGAACACTTTTAGCTGTGAGACCTGATTTCCAGGGATGTACAAAGCCGTACTGTAAGGATATTGATTCTTCAAATGAGACATCTCATATCATAACTCTTTTACCAAGAAGTCGGGGATTCCCAAAACTTGGGTTATAAACATGGATTGCCCCAACCTCCTTCAAAATTTAGATGCATACCAATTTGCTTGGAACAGACCACACACACACACACACACACACACACACACACACATTTTGTATGTAATATATTTCACTGACCTCATTTTAAGATTTTCCTTCTGTAGACATGAGAAAAATTAGAAAAAGGAAGTTCTGGAACAGAGCTTCTTTCCAAAATTCTTTGAGGCTTGTCTCCATGGTGACAGTTTCAAACGCCAAGTTCCAGGGCCACGTCTTCATTTGATGAACCTTGGGATCCAATTATTTCTCATTATTATTTTTAACTTCTCCTCTTGCAGTGCTTCTCTGTCTTGGCCCATATACTAGAATCACATGGAGGTTTAAAAAAAAAAAAAAAAAAAACCAACTCTCAGGGCCCAAACCACACCCTGATCAGGGAAATCTGAATTGCTAGAGGGTAACAACAAGCCATCCTTGGCATCTCAAGCCATCCTTAGCATTTCAAGCTCCCCAGACGATTTGGACCCCCTCTGTGTTTAATGTTCTTCTCTTGCTGCTGAGACCACTGCCTGAGTAGAAGCGACTTCAGGGAGGGAGGGTTTGCCTTTGGCTCACAGTTTGAAAGGGCACAGTCAGTAAGGAAAGTTTGTAAGGGTCCATGTGAGAGTATGGGGTGAGTTTACTACTATCTCAGAAGACCAGAAGCAGAGAACCCAGAAAGCAGAAACCAGGCAGGGTTACTACTAACCTCTAAGCACTTCTCTAAGATCCTATATGTGCCCCCTAGGTCTCTGCATTAGTTACTTGTTTCACGGCTGGGACAAAATGCTTAACAAAAGAAGTTTAAGGAAGGAAGAGTCTGGAGCTGGAGACATGGCTCAGTGGTTAAGAGCACTTACTGCTTTTGCAAGGGACCTGGGTGTGGTTCCTAGCACCCATGTGGTGGCTCACAACCACCTGTAACTTCAGTCCTAGGAGATCTGATGCTGCTTCTGTCCTCCATGGGCTCCTGAATGTACATGGTATGTGAGGGTGTGCATGTGCACACACATGGAAAATAAACGGTTTTTTGTTTTTTGTTTTTTGTTTTTTTTAAAAAAGGAAGTTTGTTTTTCCTCAGTATCATTCAACAGAGCAAAGAATTCATGAGCTCAGGGGCTTGGTATACCTGGCCACATTGCCTCTGTGGTGGTCAGAAGGGTGAGTGAGACAAATGCCGACGCTTTTACTCAATTGGGACCCCAGTCCATAGGTTTAGAAAGCCCACATTTAGAGTGGGTCATCCTATCTTAATACATCTTTATAGACCTCTCTGGAGACTTGTTTCCATAGTGATTCTAAATTCCATTAAGTTGCCAATAAAGCTTAACGGTCACAATTCCATATCCAAAAGTCTCCACAGTCTTCCAAAACGGCCCCATCAGCAGAGGGCCAAGTGTTCGAACACATGAGCCCGTGGGGGACATTATACACTTAAACCATAAAGATTTCCATCA
>JADRCC010564009.1:0-15530 GCA_019843855.1 Hylomyscus alleni
TGATGCTATAAAGACAAATAGATGAATTCTTTTTTTAAAAGAACTGATTCTTGTTTTATTATTAATCTATGTTTACAGTCCAGACTTGATCCCTATCCTGGTCCACCCTCCGATTGTCCCACATTCTATATCTCCTCTTCTTATCTCCACAAGGAGGTCCCCACCCCGACTCACAAGGTTTCCCTACTCCCAAGTCCTCAAGCCTCTTGAGGGTTAGGTGCATCTTCTCTGACTGAGTCCAGACCTGGTAGTCCTTGGTATGTGTTGTGGGCTTCATATCAGCTGGTGTATGCTGCCTTATTGGTTCCTCAGTGTCTGAGAGATCTCAGGGGTCCAGGTTAATTGAGACTGCTGGTCCTCCTACAGGGTCACCCTCCTCCTCAGTTTCTTCCAGCTTTTCCTAGTTCAACCACAGGAGTTAGCAGCTTCTGTCCATTGTTTGGGTGTAAATATCTGCATCTGACTCTCGACCTCCCCTTGAGTTGGGTCCCAATTTGGGCCTGTTTCAGGGTCTCTTTTTCTCCAAGCTCTTCTCCGTTTTTGTCCCTGCAGTTCTTTCAGACAGCAACAATTCTGGGTCACAATTTTTGACTGTAGGATGGAAACCCCATTCCTTCACTTATGCAGGGGCAGATTGCCAGCTAATCTGCTCCTCTGAAGACACTACATCTTGAAGGCATCCCAGGAGTTCCATTGCACATAAAGCAACTGGTAAGGGAACCTTTCAAATGCCCACAGACAATACTGGGATCCCAGTGGACTTGGGACTCATCACCCCCCAAATCCTCTGCCACTTCCTGCCCCCTGAATACCACTGCTCTTCTGCCCAGCACCTTCTACAGAGGCAGAGAGATGACTTCTTAATTCTTAATGATGATACACATCATTAAGAATTCCTAAAATTATACTAGTCATTATTAAGCCCGTTTATAATAGGAATGCTATTAAGTTTTCTCTGACAATCAAAACTGCAATGAGAACTCTGTCAGTCTTCATGTGTCTTAATTACTTCTGAGATAGCAAACAAGCACCTACAATTTAGAGCACATTCCAAAAGATTGTAAAACAACTAACTGAGAACCGAGGATTTTCTAGAGGTGGAATGACAGAACTTCAATGATAATTTAGTTATGATCTTTAATACTCCATGAGCCTGTAGAGCTAGTGACAGAGGATGGATGTTTAGCCAAATAATCACTCATTTTATGTATTTTATTTTTAATAATCATTTTATTTGTTTACATTTTAAATGTTATCCTCCTTTCCAGTTCCCCCTCCACAAACCTCATCACCACATACACCATCTATCCCCTCCCCTTTGCCTTTATGAGGGTGGTTCTCTACCCACTCACCCACTCCTGCCTCTCCACCCTAGCATCCCCCTATGCTGGGGCATAAAGCCTCCACAGGACCAAGGACCTCCCTTTTCATTAATGTTAGATAAGGCCATCCTCTTCTACATATGTATCTGGAGCAATGGATCCCTGCATGTGTACTCTGTGGTTGGGTTCTTAGTGGACATGGACAGAAACATTTTCTTTTGTAAGTACCTTATTCAATTTATGATATGAATTTATGTTTGAGCTTCTGATGAACTTTTGTAAATTAAAAGGGATGCTTGGATACATGATGTGATCTATTGTCTTAGAAAAGAGCTGGGTGGTGGTGGCACACACACCTTTAATCCCAGCACTTGGAAGGCAGAGACAGGCGGATTTCTGAGTTCGAGGCCAGCCTGGTCTACAGAGTGAGTTCCAGGACAGCCAGGGCTGTACAGAGAAACTCTGTCTCAAAAAAGAAAAAGAAAAAAAAAGAAAAGATACAAAAGACTAGGAAATATTACATTGGAAGACATAATAGCATTGGAAGGTATAGCATTGGGAACAGAGCATTGGGAGTAAGGCACTGGGAGCAAGAGCACTGTTACGTCATAACGAGAGGAGAGAGATTAGAATGAGAATGCAGAGTAGAATAAACTGAAAATTATATGGCAACTTAAAAGAATTAAGAGAGTAATATACATAATGCAGACTGAAAGAGGAAAAAAGAAGAAGCTGCGAGGGAGCAGAAGGAGCAGGCAGGCTTCTTACGGTTGGACAGAACAGGTCTTTTCTTGATAGCATGGCATGCTTAGTCTTACTCAAGAGAATAAAGTTTTCTTTTAATGGGCTTGGTTTTAATTCATTTAGACAATAAAAGGGTCTTTTCTTCTTCTATGCAATAAGGAATGGAGCTCATTTTCTTTTTTTTTCATACTGAATGAGTGAGTTCTTTCTGGAGTAGCACTTGGTCTTTGCTCCATATACATGTATAAGTATGGGTGTCTGTGTTTGTAAGTATGTAATTACGGGATAAATATGTAAGTTGTGCCCAACTGGTTTAAATGGAGATGTATGAATATGTAAGCATGAATCTGTATATGAATTCAAGTGAATTTATGGATATTTGCTTGTGTAATTTTTTTGTTTAATTCTGCAAGCATGATTCTCCTGGTTTACTACAAGTTTATTGCTCCAAATTTCTACCTAGCCTGATAAGTGAGAGGCCTCTGGACAAAGAGAGAAATGGCTCTAGCAATTAATCCCTTACTTAATCCCATGCTGTTTTAAGATGAGATGCTAAACTCCAGATACTGCAGTTTCTGGCCTCAGAGGAACTCAGGCTGGTCAGCTATAGCAGTGAAGTGACTTAGACTTAAGATAGGTAAATGTTTCATTATTAAACAGAAACCCTAAATATCTCGCAAGATCAAGTCCTTCCACCACCTATGCTCTTCCATTAATGCTGCCTCAAGAGGAACCAAGAAAGAGGAACAGCCATGTGGCTTCCTCTCTTCTCGGCCTGAACACTAGCTGGCAGGCTAAGTCGAAACCAAAAGCACGGGACACATCTTCTGCTGGAAGTCCTGCCTCCACAGACTCTAGAAGAATTGCTGATTGGGTCTGGTTGCTTACGGACTCGTGGGAGGGGTTTTGCCTTACCTGCTTGGCTCTTTGTCTTGAGAAGAGATCATTCATTAAAGGATGTGTGTGGCTGAATAGATGTGTGTCTCCTGGCCAATGTTTGACCTGTCCTTGGGATAAGGTATTGATATGAGGTATTGGGATTAGGTATTAATAAGGTAATATTTATTAGATATATAGAGATTATAATGGATTATCGGGTTCCCGGCTCCTATCTCAGAGGACCCATCTCTTTATGTTGCCTTTATGGAGCTGCGGGCTGCAACACAGCCAGGGCTTCTTTTATATATTTTAAGTCTCTTATTTTGCTCGCATTTTTTTCTATAGTTACATGGATCTTATCCTTCGTCCTGACTCCCATTCCTGAATCTCATTATTTCTCTTCTTGAAGTCAGTTTGTGAATGCACCAACATCAGCTCCCAAGCATCTCTCTTTCTTTACACTTGTGTAGTTTTTTTGGATTTAGATATGAAATAACTATTAGGAGAAATTAGAAAATGTCAGTCACGTAATCTTTTATCTTTTCATACTAGCATAATATATATAATATATATATTATATACACTATATATAAAATACATATATATTAGAGGAGAGAGAAAGAAACAGAGAGAAAAAGAGACATAGAGATACTCAAGCAGCTAGTCCTTATTCCTGCTACAATATTGAGTTAATGTTGATGAAGCAGTTTCATTTAAAGAGAATGATCATGTATAATACTTAATTAAAAACTCTCTTTAAAATAATTAAGAACTTCCTGTATCTTAACAAAATGGATATTTTTAAAAACCTTTTTGCTTCAGTAGACCCATCAGCAATAGATTTACAAGAGTAAAATATATACTTTGTAGAACAAGGCTCAGTATTTTTAACATTTTTCTATGTTCATTTTGCAAATTGTTGCAATAGTAGCTTTCAACACAGTCAATCAAATGCACAATTTTTGACAATCTTGGGGACTCCATTTTTACAATTCACAATAATTCTGTATTTGTGGGGTTATATAATATAGCAAAAAAGGAGATGTTATTTCTGTTAAGTAGCTTGTTATTGTAAGATAATAATGAAATATACATGAGGACTAAATTCATTTAAACATATACAAGAAGACTGAAAGGATATATATTTCATTTTTCAAGTAAATTTTACTATAGTTTGTTACAGCTTTCATGAGAAAGCAATAAGCATTCCTTTTATCAGCATTTAGCCCATGCCATCAGATTTCTTTATAGATATAACCCATGAATCCCCCAGCTGGAATTTCTAATTCATATTACTAACCAAGTTTATAAGTTGTACAAGTTAAATCCAAGGAAACTTACATATTATCTATGAAGAGACATTCTGTGGCCTTGTTATTCCATTTCCTAGCTTATAGTACTGTATCAAAGGATATTCTTTTATCCTAAAAATGCTAAACTAAAAACTTTGGTATAATTCCATCATTTACATGAGACTACATTCCTACCTGCTGTGTCTCTGTTCTCTTATTTGTCATACTCCTCTCTTTATCCACAGGATAAAAGAGTATATCTAATTATGTATTTATCATATATTTCCCTTATTTCCTGACTGCTCTTATCTCCAGCTATCATAACTATGCTTACCAATGGTCATACATTCCATGTGCTACTAACAATTCTTACTTATTTAGAAAACTCATATATCTCAAACTCACTCAATTATATTTTATTCCAAATACGTACCAAGTCATGTATGTGTATGTATTTGTTCTCAATGTAGACAATCATATTTGGGAGGAACAGGTTTATGATTATGTATAACTGAAAATGAGCACAAAAATCCATATGGTAAGATAGCAACAAAATTAAACCATTGGCAGGTAGAAAATAATACTTCCAAAGGTGTTTATGATATGTGATTAAGAAAAATCTTCCTGCATTTGATGAACTTATGCACAGCTAAAAAGTATAATATATATCATGCAGGACGAAACCAAATAAATCCAAACTTAGAGAGATTATTAAGTGTCAGTGCTGCAATTCACACAGATAGTAAACAGCTGATGACTCCAACACGATAGGAAAAATGTCTTTTCAGAAAAGAATTCCCTATAAGGTACAACTCAATCAAAGTGAAATGGAAGCACTCTTAAATATAAAAATGGTTTGATCTTCAGCTAATAGAAATTCTATGCAACAAACACTAAATGTAGTCCTTTAAGTATATGGAAAGCAAACTATACACATTGAGAGCACAGATATTTATAGTCACCTGGGTTATATAAAACAAAGTGCATTCTCTTTTGGAAACATTCCTACTGCATTTAACATCTTATCAGTCAAGCTGTCTCTTGGACAATTGACTATTGGTCACCATTGATGAACACCACCTCCAGCTCCAACTTGAAAGCCTTATAATTATGAAAATTCATAATGAGCTTCTATTCAGTTTCTTTTTTCTGGGATAATTTATTTTAAAGTGAGATGTTTATCTAATGCTAGAATTACTGTTCATACATACTATTTTTTTAATTTTTAACTCACCTTTTGAAATTTTACATTGCTTTTTCTATCCAGATTTTACCTTGAGAACAAATGTATTCATGTTTATTTATTATTATAACCTATTCTTCAGATCTACATTTTAAAAATGTATGAATTTCCTACCCTCTCAGTCATATGTAATCAAGTTCAAGATCATGTCTTTTGTGATGTAAATACAAATTTGTATATTAGGAAAGAGCTAAAAACATTTAATACAACTTGTCAGACTCATTTTTCACAAGTGAGACTTAGGTGACATGAAATATTCCAAGTTCATGCAAATAATGTTTTACCCATGAATACAAGGGCTCTTTGTAAAAATATTCCTGTACTCTTTTCATGCAGACAAATGCCAGCAGGATGTTCCTCTTCATCAACATTTTGTTTCCCTCCTTTTTCATTTAATAGATATTAAAATAAAAAAGCTCCATCTAAAACTATCTGAGAATAGCTGAGAGGGCTCACACATTTCTTGGCTCCATGTGCACCAGAAGCTCGTCACTCTTGTTTCTGTCTATATCTCTGCAGTACCTTCAGCTTTGGTGTGGAAGACCTTCCCTGTAGCCTGTGGAGCTCCTGTAGGCAGGCACAATTGCAGCACACTTAGTTAGAGTCTCATATAATTAATTAGCAATTGGGTGTGTAAGAATCAAGACAATGCAGAACTATGTTAAAGATGCACAAAACAGTTCTCATAACATGGCTACTTCTATCTGCTCTCAATTATTTTAGCCTATGTGATTTAAGGAGTAGAGAAGTGCATGGAGGGTTGGAGGGGTATGAAGTCAAATAACTCATTCTGAATATCATTTCACCATCTGATAACTGAGAAGCCTTACAGAAATCTCTATGATGCCAAGCATGAGTTCTCCAATTTAAAAAAAAATGTATGATAGCATGTTTAGACAAACTGAAATAAAACTTAAAACAAACTATCTAATAAAGGCTCATTACTGAGATTTCCTGTAGGCTGGGAGCTGACTCCCAGGACTCCAGAATGCTAGTATGCATATTCCACTATTATACAACACCTTCACACCCACCAACTCTCATGTGTCTCTGCTCTCTACTGCTTTGAAACTGAAAAGTTTCATGCAGTGCAGAGATTCGGAAAGTGTTCATATTCATGACCTTAATGAGCAACTGAACATGTTCAGCATTGCGCTAACCAAATCCACACTCTAAGATTTTTATATGGGGAATGCAAAGATTTTCCTGTGTGGGCAACTACTCACTGAGTCACGTATTTAGCACTACCCTGCATAGACTAGATGGCTTATGTCCAATTAGCCATGACTGTAAAAAGAATTTAAAAGGAGGATAATCAAATTTCATGCTTCACTAGGTAAATCAATGACCGTGGAAGTACAGTTGATCTCTGTTTCAAATACTTCTAAAAGTCTCGCACAATTCATTGCCTTTCTAAGTGGATGGCTAGGCCTTTGTCAAATCGATAATGTACAGAAACTGGCTGGCCCCCAAATCAGACAGTGAAAATCAGTGCCTAGGACAAGTCAGATTTCACATTCTCAGTATTTCCCCCATCCAGCCACTTTACACTGCATCTTGAATCATGCCTTTGTCAGTGTGTGGGCAATATGACATCCATAATTCAGTCACATAGAAGAGAGATGCTTTGACATGTTTTTTACATATTTTTACTTTACTGAATTGTCACTGAGTCAATACAAGACAATAATTCTCCAAGGCTGATCCTTGTCTCACTGGTCAGAATTATCTAAAATCATCAACATTATTATCATCATCCAAAACAACAACAGTAGCAGCAGCAAGAACAAGAAACAAAGAACTATGAGAATTCCTAAACATGATGACTAGAATTCATTAATAAGGCTTATATAACAGCCTGAAAACTGCTTGGGATCTAAGGGAAAAAACTTTTTTTTGTCTTTCATTTATTGATTGATTTTTTTCCAGTCCAGATTTTATTCCCCTCTTCCCCAGTTCACCCTCCGACTGTTCCACATCCCATACCTCCTCTCCAGCCCCTATCTCCACAAGGATGTCCTACCACCTACCACCCACCCAACCAGACCTCGAAATTCTCTGGTGCATCCAGTCTCTTGAGGGTTAGGTGCATCTTCTCTGACTAAACACAGGCCCGGCAGTCCTTCACTGGATATGTGTTGGGGGCCTCATATCAACTAGTATATGCTACCTGGTTGAAGATCCACTGTTTGAGAGATGTTGGGAACCAGGTTAATTGAGACTGTTGGTCCTCCTACAGGGTCACTCCTCTCTTCAGTTTCTTCCAGCTTTTCCTAATTCAACCACAGGGGTCAGCAGCTTCTGTCCATTGGTTGGGTGCAAATATCTTCATCTGAATCTTTCAGCTGCTTGTTGAGTCTTTCAGAGGGCAGTCTTGATAGGTCCCTTTTGGTGAGGACTCCATAACCTCAGTAATAGTGTCAGGCCCTGGGAACTCCTCTTGAGCTGGATCCCACTTTGGGCCTGTCACTAGACCTTGTTTCACTCAGGCTCCTCTCCATTTCCATCCCTGCAGTTCTTTCAGACAGGAATAGCAACCCCCTCCCTCATGTGATAGATGCTGAGTCTTCCCGCTGGAGGTGCGCTCTATAAGTTCCCTCTCCCTACTGTCTGGCATTTCATCTAAGGTCCCTCCCTTTGAGTCCTGAGAGTCTTTCACCTCCTAGGTCTCTGGTGCATTCTGGAGGGTGCCCCCTACCTCCAGAGGTTGCCTGTTTCCATTCTTTCTGCTGGCCCCCAGGGCTTCAGTCCTTTTCTCCCACCCAAAACCAGATCAGGGTCCACTCTCCCACATTCCTTCCCATTTTCCTTCCTCCGTCACCACTTGTGGCTGCTTTCTTCTCCGTTCTAGGTGGGACTGAGGCATCCTCACTTGGGCCCTTCAGCTTGTTGACCTTTTCGAGTTCTGTGGACTGTATCTTGGCTATAGAAAATATCAAGACGATTTCAACATTCCAGAATCAAGCTTTTTGAACTGAGAACTTTACTTAATCTTTCCATGTAATAAAACCACAAAAAAATCATTGACTAATACATATGATAACTGTCATACCAACTTAGTGATCAGCATTATGATAGCCAGAACAGCCCCAAAGGGGAATCTTATAGGAGAAGACAAGAAATAGACCTTATAAACAAATTTTTTTGAGAAAGGACATAACAGAAAAAGGATGTTGCATACATAAAGGGACAATATGTTCTCCTGTATAGAGATGTTAGTGATATGCTGCTTAGAGTGGTAGAGGCAAATACCAGTGAATAGAAACAGACTATAGATCTTTTTTCTTGTTTACAGAAATAGCTACAAGAAGAATAATTTCTGTCTGCATTGTGTTATGCTGTGTCTTTGGAAACCTTTGTATCAGATAACTGCTTATTTGGCTTGAAATTGGAAGATATACCTTATCTAGAATATCTCCCTGTTCTGACTGGTCACTTCTATTTGGGGATTACGTTTTTGAGTATTATGAGATAAATGTAGGTAATGTTCTTGAGATAGAGGAGTTTTCATTAAGGGTAGGGCAATCTGATAAAAAAAATGCCAAGAAAAATAAAGCTAAGGGACAGGTAAATGAGCTTGCCTCTCTCCAGGACCCCATGATGTCATTATCTCCTACGTAGTAATTGGAGAATCACCTTTATGAAACTTTGTGTAGCAGGACAAATATGCTACACCAACAAATTTGTCAGAATAAAATTGTGTTCTTAAAATGGAGACTGTTGAAATAAAAAACTGAGTATTTTAAATAAATTCAAGGTTTATAACCAAACTGTTTTTCAAGATTATTGATTACTTTTGATAATTATAGATGGCTTTCAAACTCAACAAAAAGAGTCATGTGTTTCATTTTTCTATCTTATTTTCTGTCACTATTAGTGGGTTGTTGTAGCACATAAGACATACTTTGACAATGGTCTCCAGGGCACGATTTGTCCTTCTGCCTGTTTATCTAGTTCTTTTCTCACCCCTTTACTCTGAGAAACACTTTCATGGTCACATAAACTTTTTTGACTGTAATGTTCTCTTCTGCCTTCTTTAAGAAATCTTGGGATTGCCTTTACTCCATCAGCTAATTTATCTCAAACATTCAGTGTAATCATAATGACAAAGCTCTTTTATTGCTAGTAGACACATAAAGGACAGAGAGAATAGAGAGAGGAGGACACAATTAACATGCAAACATGGAAGGGAGAAACCTCCGGAAACTTCAACCTGAGACAAAAAAAATTACTAGACACAACTAAGGAAAGCTTAGATCATAGGGTAAAAACAAAAGATTTATATCCAGGAAGAGGAAACCAGTAAGCTCCCCATTACCAAATGGTCAGTTCTGAACACAGAACCACACAAATAACATTCTAAAATCTAAGCAGGATATACACACACACAATTTGAATGAGTACAAGGTGGGGTGGCATGTGTGAAGGATTCGATGTAGGAAAGGGGAGAAAGAATGCTATAATTCTATTACAGTCTAAAAGAAAGTAAGAATGTATTATAATGAAGCAACAGATGTTCAGAAATGAAAACAAACACTTTTGATGAGATGTATCAACTCTAAACTATGCTAAATTATCAGATAAAATCATCGGAATATGTGTCTCATACTTGGTGTGTTACTTTCACATGTGTGTATATATACATAAACAAGTATGAATTATATAGAATATATATTATTTAGAAGATTCTTTTTTATTTTTTATTAGTTATTTTCTTTATTTACAATTCAAATAATATCTCCTTTCCCAGTTTCCCTTCTGAAAAAAAAAAAAACCCTATTAATTCCCCTCTTCCCCTGCTCACCAACATACCCTCTCCTGCTTCCTGGCCCTGGCATTCTTCTATACTGGGGCATAGAACCTTCACAGGACCAAGGGCCTCTCCTCCCATTGATGACAGACTAGGCCATCGTTGGCTCCATATGCAGCTGGAGCCATTAGTCCCCCCATGTGTAGTCTTTGGTTGGTGGTTTAGTCTCTGGGAGCTCAAAGGGTACTAGTTAGTTCATATTGTTTTTCCTCCTAAAGGGATGTAAACCCCTTCAGCTCCTTCAGTCCTTTCTCCAGCTCCTTCTTTGGGGACCCTGTGCTCAGTCCACTGGATGGTTGTGAACCTCTACTTCTGTATTAGTCAGGCACTGGCAGAGCCTCTCAGGAGACAGCTATACCAGGCTCCTGTCAGCCAGCACTTGCTGGCATCCACAATAGTGTCTGGGTTTGGTGATTTAATATGGAAATGATTCCCAGGTGGGCACTCTCTAGATGGTCCTTCCTTAAGTCTCTGCTCCATAGTTTGTCTCTGAAACTCTTTCCATTGCTATTTTGTTCTGCCTTCTAAGAAGGATCAAAGTATCCACACTTTGGTCTTCCTTCTTCTTAAGTTTCTTGTGTTTTGTGGATTGTATCTTGGGTATTCCAAGCTTCTGAGCTAATATCCACTTATCAGTGAGTACATATCATGTGTGTTCTTTTTACCTCACTCAGGATGATATTCTCCAGATCCATCCATTTCCCTAAGAATTGAATAACTTCATTGTTTTTAATAGCTCAGTAGTACTCCATTGTGTAAATGTACCACAGTTTGTATCCACTCCTCTGTTGAGGGACATCTGGGTTGTTTCCAATTTCTGGTTATTAGAAATAAGGCTGTTATGAACAAGGTGGAGCATGTGTCCTTATTACATGTTGGAGCATCTTCTGGGTTTATGCCCAGGAGTGGTATAGCTGGTAGTACTAGGTCCAATTTCCTGAGGAACTGCCAAATTGATTTCCAGAGTCATTGTACCAGCTTGCAATCCCACCAGCACTGAAGGAGTGTTCCTGTTTCTCCACAATCTCACTGACATCTACTGTCACCTAAGGTTTTGTTTTGTTTTGTTTTGTTTTGTTTTGTTTTTTCTCAGTCATTCTAACTGCTTTGAAGTGGAATCTCAGGGTTGCTTTGATTTGTATTTCCCTTATGATTAAGGATGTTGAACATTTTGTTAGGTGCTTTTCAGCCATTCTATATTATTCAGTTGAGAATTCTTTGTTTAGCTCTGTACCCCATTTTTAATAGGGTTATTGGGTTCTCTAGAGTCTAAGTTCTTGAGTTCTTTGTATATACTGGATATTAACTCTGTATCGAATATAGGATTGGAAAAAAATTTTCCCAATCTGTTGGCTGTTGTTTTGTTCAAGTAATAGTATCCTTTGCCTTACAGAAGCTTTCCAATTTTCTGATGTCCCATTTGTCAATTATTGATCTTAGAGTATAAGCTATTGGTGTTCTATTCAGGAGAATTTCCCCTATGTTCATGTGCTCAAGACTCTTCCTAACATTCTTTTCTTTGAGAAAAACCAACAAAATAGATAAACCCTTAGCCAGACTAACTAGAGGGCACAGAAACAGTATCCTATTTAACAAACTCAGAAATGAAAAGGGAGACATAACAAAAGAAACTGAGGAAATCCAAAAAATCATAAGATCCTACTTCAAAAGCCTATACTCAACAAAAATGGAAATCCTGGATGAAATGGACAATTTTCTAGACAGATACCAGGTACCAAAGTTAAATCAAGATCAGATAAATGATCTAAACAGTTCCATATCCCCTAAAGAAATAGAAACAGTCATTAATAGTCTCCCAACCAAAAAAGGCCCAAGACCAGGTGGGTTTACTGCAGAATTTTATCAGATCTTCAAAGAAGACCTAGTATCAATAGTCCTCAAACTATTCTACAAAATAGAATCAGAAGATTCTCTACCAATTCATTTTATGAACCCACAATTACTCTGATACCTATACCTCACAAAGACCTAACAAAGAAAGAAAACTTCAGACCAATTTCAATTATGAATATTGATGCAAAAATACTCAATAAAATTCTTGAAAACCAAATCCAGGAACAAATCAAATGATCATCCATCATGATCAAGTAGGCTTCATCCTAGGGATGCAGGGATGGTTCAATATATGGAAATCCATGAACGTAATTCACTATATAAACAAACTCAAAGAAAAAATATATTATCATCTCATTAGATACTGAGAAAGCATTTGACAAAATTCAAAACCCCTTCATGATAAAAGTCTTAGAAAGATTAGGAATTCAAGGCCCCTACATAACATAGTAAAAACAATATACAGCAAATCAGTAGCCAGCATCAAACTAAATGGAGAGAAACTTGAAGCAATCCTACTGAAATTAGGTACTAGACAGGGCTGCCCATTATTTCCCTACCTATTCAATATTGTATTTGAAGTCCTAGCCAGAGCAATTAGACAACAAAAGGAGATCAAAGGGATACGAATTGGAAAGGAAGAACTCAAATCATTCCAATTTGCTGATGATATGATAGTATACTTAAATGACCCCAAAAATTCTATCAGAGAGCTCCTAAACCTGATAAACAACTTCAGCAAATTAGCTGTATATAAAATTACCTCAAGCAAATCAGTGGCCTTCTTCTACACAAAGGATAAACAGGCTGAGAAAGAAATTAGGGAAACAACACCCTTCACAATAGTCACAAATAATATAAAATAACTTGGAGTGACTATAAGCAAATGAAAGATCTGTATGACAAGAACCTCAAGTCTCTGAAGAAAGAAATAGAAGAAGATCTCAGAAGATGGAAAGATCTTCCATGCTCATTGATTGGCAGGATTAATATAGTAAAAATGCCCATCTTGTCAAAAGCAATCTATAGAGTCAATGCAATCCCCATCAAAATTCTAACTCAATTCTTCACAGAATTGTAAAGAGCAATTTGCAAATTCATCTGGAATAACAAAAAAAAACTAGGATAGCAAAAACAGTTCTCAACAATAAAAGAACTTCTGGTGGAATCACCATCCCTGCACTTAAGCGGTAATACAGAGCAATTGTGATAAAAATTGAATAGTATTGGTACAGTGACAGGCAGGTGGATCAATGGAATAGAATTGAAGACTTAGAAATGAAACCACCCACCTATGGTCACTTGATCTTTGACAAAGGAGCTAAAACCATCCACTGGAAAAAAGACAGCATTTTCAACAAATGTTGCTAGATCAACTGGTGGTTAGCAAGTAGAAGAATACAAATCAATTCATTCCTATCTCCTTGTACAAAGCTCAAATCCAAGTGGATCAAGGACCTTCACATAAAACCAGATACACTGAAACTATAGAAAAGAAAGTGGGGAAGAGCCTGGGGCACATGAGCACAGGGGAACATTTCCTGAGCAGAAGATTCTTGTGTGATAAAACATATTTGCATGTTTGTATGGCTCATGGCCTTTATACTTTCAAATAACATTTATCAAGTGCCTATTTAATGCTGTGCATTTTGAGAATGTAAGAGAAAATATTCTGACCTATTTTAAGAGATAAGCAATTGTAAATGTAAATAAAAGAGAAAGTAGTAGACTGTCCTTGCATGAAAAAGACCATAAAAGAGAAATGTTACTACTTCATCTCATAAAATCTTACAGTATCAAATTCATACATATCCATATAAAATTCATATAAATGTATGTGATATGTGTATGCACATTGCAGGTATATGGATATATAAATATGCACTCTATCACATTTGCTTTCTCTCTGTGTCTGTTTATTCCACACACAGATAAACACAAATACACTTGAAAATCTCCTTTACACTAGCAAGTGAAACTTTGTACTTTTGCAATATCTTCATTGCAATTGAGAGAGAGAGAGAATATCATCAATCTATTTTTAGTTATTATATATTATATATTATTATACTTTATCCATCAAAAGATATATATATGACAAAATAATAAAAAATTCTAAATAGATTAATGCCAATATTTAAGTCTTTTAAAAATGTAGCAATGAAATTACATTCATCCCATCAAATTACAGATTCAAAGATGACTGAGTTCAATATTTGAATTATGAATCAGACAACTCTATTAAGGAAGAGATAATTCAAGTCTTAACATTAATTATTAATTTCCCTAAAGCAATTTTCTACCCTTCTTCTTTAGCATCAAAATCATCTCACATTAGAGTCAGCAAAACCAATTAGACATTTGAAAAATATATCAGGATTTTTCTACACTGAAAGTGACCTACACTGGCCCCTAGCGCTGTGTTTCATGAGTCTACTCCTGGGCATTGCCATAATCTCAGCTCTATAATGATGATGATGAACCCTTTCCACAGTGTTCTCAAATGTCTTGGTCCTTTGGTTTAATTACATGATGCTTGATTTAAGCAATAAATAACTTATTAATCAGAAATTAAATTAATGTCCAACTCTATAAGATATGAATTCTGGGCAGTAGGGTAAAGTGTGGTTCTTTTTTTTATTTTTTTAATTTATTTTTAATGAACAAATAAAAACAACTAGAACAAACCCCTGTTACCTCCCCCCTCCCCATGTCTGCCACCCCACCCTCTCCCACTTATCGGCCCTGTCATTCCCCTACATTGGGGCACAGAACCTTCACAGGGCCAAGGGCCTCTCTGATGGGGTGCTTTCCTCTATGACATGCCTGTACCTTTTCAGTCACTGAAAATTATTTGGACCTTACAAGCTTAACTCTATTTCCATGTTGTTCACAACTAATTGAGTCTCTAAGTGTACTGCTATAAAACAGCTTATGGTGTAGTAATTCATTGTGATTTAGAGATTTTAAGATCTTCTAGATACCCTAAGAAGCAAATGTTTAGTGAAAAATCAGCCAGACACTCATGTAGTATATTTGCTGTCCAACTTGAACAGAAACATATAGTAGAATTCTGTAGAAGGCTATAATAGAATACTGTAGAATGGCTAGCCAAAACTGAAGCCTGATTACAAGGTGCAAGCTTAACACTACATAAAGATCTTACAAAAGTCTGTCCACTATAGTGTGGGGATGGTTTCAGAATAGGCTTGATCCCCAGCTTCATCTGTTAAAAGTAGTCCACTCATCAGTGTCTGTCACTTGATGCTTCTAAGCCTCAGTTTCCTTATAAGATAGCCAGTTATTAATTATTGTTCCTAACATATCATCCCCTACTGTAAAGAGAGTATATATATATATATATATATATATATATATATATATAT
>JADRCC010564011.1:0-12957 GCA_019843855.1 Hylomyscus alleni
TCACAGTTGGATTTAATCACACAGTTGCTTCAGAGATTCTAAGATACAGACCAATAAGGCCAAGACACAAATCTTCATTCAGTCAAAAAAGCTGATGAATAGAGAAAATACCTTGGCTTAGGAATATTAAAGTTAACTAGGTTGAACCACAAAGTCTGGCATCTTGGGCAAGGTGGCTCTGTGGCTAAGAGCACTGGCTGCTTCTCCAGAAGACCCAGGTTCAATTCCTAGCACCCACACCCATCTGTAACTTCAGTCCAGAGAATCCAACACCATCTTCTGGCTTCTGTGGGTGCTACATACAAACATACATGCAGGCAAACCACTAGATACAAAAATAGAATTAAAATCTTAGAAAAACAAAAATTAAGAAACAAACAAACAAACAAACAAAAAAAGCCCAGCATTCTGAAGGTTCTTACCCGGAAGATCCAAAATGGAGATTTAGGCAAAATGCAAACTAGGATTGGAAAAGAGCCCTCCAGGATGGTGTTTCTGGTACACTCTAATGCTTCCGATCCTGGTTGAGGGGAGTGTGGAGCCAGCTGAGCACAGAGCAAGCACATGATGCCCCAAGGACCAGAGGAACTGTGTAGAGAGCAAAAGCCAAGAGAAGAGTCGAACAGGATGTAAGCCCCTTTCTTAAGGAAGAACTGTCTTAGACAGCAGAGCACAGAAAGCCGGGGCAGACTCCCAGGGAGTAGAGGGGAGGGGTCCTTCTTTAACTCCAGGACCCAGACACAGACATCCTTCCAGTATGTAGACGGACCTGCCAAGAGTCTATAATAAGTTGCCTATATTTTTAGGAACAAAGTCTGTTTTTAATATTTTATCATAGCAATGTAAATAATATAGACAGAAATATACCTGTTAGATGAGATCAAATAAACCATGGCCCACTTGCCTGCAACAATGACTATGCAGTCATTAAAAGATCTTTAAATATTTCAAGCCATCCTTGGCAGTTGCCAAGTTGAACACACAAACCTTCTATGAATAGGAATCAAAACAAGCAAAATATCCTCAGGCTAACAGAACAGGAGAGAAGACAGTCTCCAAACTGTAGAAGCTTGGGGTGCAAGCTATCTAGTGCTTGTCCAGCTTTTGAGAGGCCCAGGCAGTCACGAGAAAGGCAGGAGGATCACGAGTTCAAAACCAACCTGGACTTTAAGAGACTCAGTATAAAAAAAAAGTAATTTAGAAGCTAAAAATGACAGACTAGCATTAACACTAAAATGCATATAAAAAGATGGCTGCCAGGTACCTGGGGGAGGAGGTAGGGTGGAGTGGGTAAGGATTTCTTGAGAACTCATCAGAGCATCTAGACCCCAAGATACCATTTCCCCAACCGGGGAGTGTCCTGTCATTGAAGCAAACCCAGGCTCTCCTTGTCTAATGAAAACACATAGATTTGCTTAGGAAAAAAAAAAAAGTTCACATCAACTTTTGTACATGTGACTTTATTGTCCTTGGAGGGCAGAGAGAGTTTCCAGTCCCCTGGAGCTGGAGTTAAAGGCAGTTGTGAGCTGCTGAATTGGTGTTGGGAACTGGACTCAGGTTCTTAGAGCAACATACTATCCCCATGCCTGAGCCTTTGCTCCAGATCCACGGTGAAAGAAATTGATTAAGCATTTCTGGGGTCTGTTATCCACTTAAAGAAACATACCCCATCTGGGAGGAAGGCTTTTTCTGTGAGTTACTCAGACTACTTCTTTAAATCAGATGAGCAAATTCAAAGCACTTTAGCTTGCCACAAGAGTCTCTGAGATTTCTGCACTTAAACGGTGACATTTTGTTAAGAGGGACTGCCGGATGGAAAAGGGGGGGGGGTCCCATTATATGGTGAGCTGTACCATAGGAGATCATTTTTCTCATAATGTTCTTGGGAAGTGTTTTAATATACTCGAGATTGTAGGAGACAGAAAATGATCTACCGGAAATGCCGTCAATAACTTTGTCTTGATCATAAAAGCAAAGCTAGCCAAGGAACTTGGAAGTGTGGGGGGAGCTGTTTAGCACATTTTTGTTTTTATCAGGAGCAATCCACTTCCCCGACCCCCGCTGCTAAAAAAAAAAAAAAAAAAGATTTGCAGCAGAAAACCCACCAATCGCTCCATGGTTAAAAGGTCTGGTGGATTTTTACCTCAATTTCTGAGGCAAAGGGACTCACTCGAGCCTGATAAAGCTTTTCTAGTTATTAGTATTTGTTACAAAGACTCAAGCTTCCGGGAGTCCACATTGCTCCTATGAGTCTGCAAGGAGTATCTATCTGACTGCCTCTGCGCAGTTGTGGCGCTGGCAGAAGGGGTGGGGAGGTGTGTATGTATGTGTATGTCGGGGGTGATGGGTGGGGGTATCACTCCTCTGGGGTCAAAGGGGACACATAGGGAATAAGGCTTCCTTCTGAGAGAAACTGGAGTGTGCTGGGACCTGTCCCTTCTGAAGATTCAACTCACCCCATTGCTTCAACTCTCAAGCATGTCTTCTCCCTCCCTTTTACCCCATTTTGCTGAGTTTTCTTCCATCGCCCTTTCTAGTGCCCTGGAGAAGGTCACTGTGAAGTAGTCCCTGTCTGTGAAGGAGATAAGAGACTCCTTGATCTAAGAAGATGTGAGAGAATCCGGACGAGGTTAAATTTAGTGATGAAACCGAGTGGCTTGTCGGTTAAATAGTCGTTCTGGGACCCGACCACTGCTGGTTCTGCCGCCTTTCAGCTTTGGGCTCAGAAGGTCCCTACTCCCCTTTCTCCACTGAGCATGTGAAGGACAGCCCTGCTCTGGTGCCAAAGGGATGGTAAAGATTAAGTTGCAGGGGTTGAGGACTGAGCTCAGTGGCAGAGTGCCGGCCAAAGCACAGGCAAAGCTCTGGGTTAGATCCCTAAGCAAAACAAACATCCACACACCCCCGCCCCCTCACCAGCACATTTAGGGTGAAAGGAACCACTGTTGGGTCTCTGGGTAGCACCCTAGAGACATGTTCAAGCTACTAAAAGAAGACCTTTTATTTTTGTGCTTAGGTGCCCTCTTCCCTCTTTGCATGGGCAAGGCCTATAAGCGACATAGCACGAGTTACTTCAGCAGATTCAGAAAGCACAGGCAAGCACAAAGAAACAGTACACATTCTGAAATGGCAGCGCTCTGTAAACAGCCCCCCAGCCCCTATAAGACTTTGTTATATATATACAGTTGGTTACTAGCGACTTTCAGACGTGGATGCTTCCAGAAGGAACCCAGAGAGCTACAAGTCAGACTGGTTCTGGACAGCGGGCAGTTCCAGGAAAGATGCTACTAATTAAAAAGCAGACCGCACACGGTCTAATGTGATTACCTGCATCGAAGGGGGCTTAGGGTTCTGACATCGTATGGGAGGAATTAATTTGCAAAGCAAATTAAATGATGCAGTTTTTAAATCTAAGGGGAGCAATGTTTCCCAAAGATGGAAAAGTTATCCTACCATACTGTTTGATTCGTCTGTGTACTATATTTTGATTTTATAAGTAAAAACAATTTTTGAAATGAGTGTAGATTTATACTTTTTTATTTTGCAGTTTATTTTGAAATGAGTTTAGGAAGTTGCAAAGAAGATGCAAGAAATACGAAGGTTCTAGGTCTCCTGACCCCGCCCCCATGGCTATATTGCACAGTGACAACGCAGAATGGAGTAGGAAACTGACATCATACAACATGGGTATGTGCATGGTCATGTGCCCACCATGGCAAGGAGGTTTTTCTCCCTATGGTGTGTGCAGGGTCATGTGCCCACCATGGCAAGGAGGTTTCCAAGTTATTTCAAAGACAGCTTGTCCTCTCTGCTACCATCTAAAGCCATACGTTTCCCTCCCATCATCCCTAATGTTACCCTGGCAACCACTAATCTGGGCTCCATCTCTAATTTTGTCGTTTTAAGAACGTTATATAAATGAATTTAAATATGCTGTGGACCTTCGCTCCAACGTGACAGCTTAGCTAATGTGTTGAGGAGTGATTGATGTGGCCTTTGGAAGCTAACTTTCTGAAATGTATTGCCGTTTACTTCTGTCTAGCTATTGCCTGCTCCTTTTTATTGTCGGGTAATATTCCAGAGAAATACTGTGCCAAACAAAAATCGTGATACCTATGACCAGAACCAAATTAGTAGCTATAATAACAGCAACAGCTAATGATGAATGAGTCCTTAAAATGTATTGTATATGGCGCTTGGTGTTTTATTTTTTTTTAGCTCATCTCATTTGATCCTCATTAGCAACAGCTATTTGTTTGCTTGTTTAACTTGCTTTAACATTTTTATTATATTGATAATTAATTAATGTGTGTGGGAGTGCACATGCCACAGGGTGCTTGTGTGGCGGTCAGGGGGAAACTCGCAGGAGTTGATTCTCTTCTTCTACCACGTGGACCCCAGATTGAACTCAGGTCAACAGGCTTAGCCATGGTCTCTTTACCATTGAGCCGTCCCAATGGCCTTTTGGTTCGTTTATTTTTCTGAGATGGGGTCTCACTATGCAGTGCAAGTTGGCCTCAAAGACATAATCCTCCTGTCTGAGGCTCCTGAGTGCTGGGATCACAGGCATGGGCCAACACGCCTCCTTTTGACTTTCACTTTACAGACGAGACAATGAAGGCTTGAAGATGTGAAGCGGCCTTCTCACGATTGTGAAGTCACTAGGTTCCCTTGTCCCACAGTTTGAGCATTTGATCTGAGTGCACAGAGGAGGTGGCACCCCCATTTCAATCCTAGGTCTCACAAGGAAAGAAGAAGCCCCTGCTGTGTCCTTTAAAGAACGGTTCGATCTCTATCAGCCACACCACGGCATCATCCGGAGTCCCTCTTTTGAATAAGTGCTTGCCATCAGAGACTCCTGACGACCTTGGAAATTCAGCTTCCAGCATGGAGCCACTAAAATGAGACTTACCTTTGCACTGATTCACACTGACTTACAAATGGCCTCTTGCGTTTACCAAACCAAAGTTTTAAGGATCCTCTGGGAAGCAGAGACCATTACAAGGATGTAAAAGACAAGATAGAGATTTAATATGCGCAGAGATCCAGAAGTCAAACTCAGGAACAATTTTGAGAAAGATGCCTTTAGGCTCTAAATCTGCAAGTAGTTTTTTTAAAAGCCTGCTACTATTCTCATGGTTATAAAGGAACAGCAGACTGTTCTGACAATAGGTTAAATTAATTTACAGGCTCACCCAAACCAGACAATGAGTAAAGTGAGCAGATTCTTAATAAGGGTTTAATAAGAGTTTCCAGATAAAGGCCGTTTTGTCTGTGGTGTGTGTGCATCTGTGTGTCTGTGTGTGCACTCGTGTATATTGTTAATGCTGGGAATCAAACCCAGAGTCTTGTGCGTTCTAGGCAAGTGCTCTACAGCTGTGCTATACCTCATCCCTTTTTTTTTTTTTTTTTTTTTTTTTTTGGCAGAGTGATTCAGGCTGAGCTTGAACTAACTGTGTACCCCAGGCTAGTCCTCCTGCTTCAGCCTTCTGGTAGGAGTACAGATATGCACGACCATGTATGTCTGAGAAAGGACATTTGGGACTACATGTACACTTGAAGGGGACTTCTTAGCCCCTTCTTCCTCCTGGTGTTGTCTGGTGACTGTCTTGGTTATAGATGACCGTAGTGTTGCCTTGCTTGGATCCCCTGCATCTTCTGTGCTGAGCAGATTGTAGGTAACTGTAGCAAACAGGAGTGCGCCAGGCTCTCCTTAGAAACAGCTCCACCAATAGCTGCCATGAGCCTCTTGTCAAACAAGTTACTACGGCCAAGCCCTCCTCCGCCCCCCCATCCCCCAGCCTCACAGCAAGCTCACTAGGTACCTTTAAGGAAATAAGTGAAAATAAGGACCGTCACTCAGTTCACGGAGTGCTTACGTGCCTGAAACTTAATGTGCAGGATCTCCTTTAACCTTCCCACGGAAAGTTAAAGGAAGTGGGATGAGCTTACCACTGGGGACGCGGAGAAGAAACTCCGAAGACCTGCCCTGGATCTCAGCATAGGTCATGCTCTGCAGTGCCTATGGAAGAATCACCAGGCATCCAGCACCAGCAGCTTCTGCCATTATGGAAGCCTGAACCACATCTTAGGTACTTCCAACCCCACTAACAAAAGTAGACTGTTTACTTGAACCTGATGGAGGCGCTAGATCTTACTACCACAAATAGAGACACGGCGAGTCATGGAAGCGTAGACATGATGAGCACAGTCCAGACTGGGGAGTTTTCATAGGACAATCTAATTTATATCCAGAAAAAAAAAATTCAAGGAAAAGAAGAAAGATTTGAAAGACGGGTGTTTAAATTAAAAGATAACGGAAAGTGAAGCTAACCAACAGCAACACGTGAATTTGATTTGGCTGCGGATGCAAGCAGGCAAATCACTCTTTTTTTTATTGATTCTTTGTGAATTTCACATCATGCACCCCAATCCCACTCCTCTCCCCATCCCTCCCTATCCACCCTCTGCCCTTACAACCTCCTCCCTAAAAGAAAACAAATAAATAAATCTTGTCTGGAAAGCTGCAGTGTGTCATACAGTATACCATTTGCCCAGCTTTTCTTGCAAATGCCGCTAACCAAACCAATGACTCGTTGTAATGAACATTTGCAAACCACATGTTAAAGGCTCCTGTAATGTGCCCTCTTCTCAGGCAAGCTGCCACCATCCTCATCGTATCAGCTGTGCCTACCTTTGAGAATCCATCACCACCCAACCTGTGAACTGTTCACATCTCCCTCCTCTTGGAAGATGGGGGTGGGAAGGGTCCTTGCCCCTCACCTGAATAGCCAGCCACTCAACCCATTTGCATGCAATCCTGTCCTAACTGCAGCTGACCTTAAGAGTCTCTAGGAAGACTATAAAGGGAGATGGTGACTCCACTCATGTGCAGTGAGGAAGCCATCATCCATACTAGGTGAAGGCTTTCAGGTGTCACTGCTTTGGAGCCACCTATAGTCGGTAAATAAGCCCAATAAACCCACTGGCTTCCCAGGAAGTCTAAGGGTGGAATCATACTTTGGTTTGTCCTTATGCCCTTGGGGGAAGGGGGCAAATGTTATTCCTATCTCCTTCAGGGAAGGAATTTTGAGAGCACTCTTTACCAGGCATCTAGGGAATGTGAGAGGTGATGAAGTATCTGAGGTGCCTGAATGGCTTTCTGGACAGTGACCGACATGATTAAGGTTATAATGTTGCAAGGAGAGTCCTTAGAGATTCAGGCTGAAATTCAAATAGCGGGCATGCCAACTAGGGTTTACTTCAGAGTAGCCCATGGGATCAGGAAAGTGTGCAGGGGTCCAAGATAAATGGGATGGAGCATGAATTGGCTGTCATTGAAGTCTGACAGATACAAGGAACGTGTGTGTGTGTGTGTGTGTGTGTGTGTGTGTGTGTGTGTGTGAGAGAGAGAGATTGAGATCCATGCATGTGTGTGTGTGTGTGTGTGAGAGAGAGAGAGAGAGAGAGAAAGAGATTGAGATCCATGCATGTGTGTGTGTGTGTGTGTGTGTGTGTGTGAGAGAGAGAGAGAGAGAGAGAGAGAGATTGAGATCCATGCATGTGTGTGTGTGTGTGTGAGAGAGAGAGAGAGAGAGAGAGAGAGATTGAGATCCATGCATGTGTGTGTGTGTGTGAGAGAGAGAGAGATTGAGATCCATGCATGTGTGTGTGTGTGTGAGAGAGAGAGAGAGAGATTGAGATCCATGCATGTGGGTGTGTGGGTACATGTGCTTAAGCATACCCACAAGTTGGAGGTCAGCTTTTACTCTTGCCTTTTTGCCATGAGACAAGCTCTCTCACTGAATCAGAAGCTTGCCCGTGGGATCAAGGATCTTTCGGGATCCACCTCTCTCTCCCTTACTGTGCTGGGGTTACAGAAATGTACAGCAAGCCTGCCTTTTTTATGTGTATGTTATGGATTTAAATTCAGATTTTCATGCTTGCAAGTTAAGTGCTCTTACTGAGTCATCTCTCTAGCCCTGTTTTCTCTTAGACATGTTGGAAATATTCCATTAGAAGGGGGGAAAAAACTGGTTGTGGAAGCATATGCCTGTAGTCCTGGCAATTGAGTGACTGAGGCAGGAGAATAGTTTACACTTGGGAGTATGAGACCTGTCTGGGCAATGCAGTGAGATGCCCCCATCTCAACTAACCAATCTCAGAATGCGCAGGCATGACTTTTCAAGAAATAAGAGAAGTCCCCAGGAAAATGTACTGTTCAGGCTTCAAAGAGGCAGCTCAGCCAGCAGGGTTAGGTGGTCCTGATGGGTCAGCTAGCCCAGTACTGAGAGTGCTGAGGGTCATGTGTCTCTTCAGAAGGGCCCACTTCTACCTCCACTGCTCTTCAGCATGCATTGCTGGTCACCCAGGACTGTCCCAGGAGTTCCTGAGTTCCTTCACTTCTTGGCTCATTTCTGTCCTACCCTAGAACCTTTAGTAGTTCCTCTGAAAGAGACCTTTCAAAGTCCCTGTGACAGATAGGCAGGTGGGTTACCTTGTGTACTGTGGTTTTGTGTGTCAAATTGATACAAACTGGAGTTATCACAGATAAAGGAGCCTCAGTTGAGGAAATGTCTCCATGAGATCCAGCTGTAAGATATTTTCTTAATTAGTGATGGGGTGGGGAGGGTCCAACCCTTTGTTAGTGGTGCCATTACTGTGCTGGTGGTCCTGGGTTCTATAAGAAGGCATGTTGAGCAAGCCAGGGGAAACAATCCAGAAAGCAGCACCCCTCCATGGCCTCTGCAACAGATCCTGCCTCCAGGTTCCTACCCTGTGTGAGTTCCAGTCCTGACTTCCTTTGGTGATGGACAACAATATGGAACTGCAAGCTGAATAAAACCTTTCCTCTCCAACTTGCTTCTTGGTCATGGTGTTTCATTGCAGCAACAGAATCTCTGACTAAGACAAATTGGTACCAGGAGTGGGGTATTCCTGTAACAACCTGATCATGTCTTTGGGAAGACTGTGGAAGTACCTTGGAACTTTGGGCTAGAAGAGCCATTGAGTATAAAGAGTTCTGTGTGATGTTCTGTAGGAACTTGGAAGATAATATTGAGAACACTGCAGAAGATGGAGGCCTGGCTTGTGAAATTTCAGAGGGAAGGAAGAGTAAAGACTCTTATCTGGGCTGTTGCTATTTTGACTGTGAAGATTCTGCAGTTTTGGTTAGCTGGGGCTGAAGAATCATCTGTGACTAACAAGATATCAGAATACTAAAAGTGAAACCTTTGTATTACTGGGACAATTGAAGCTGGTGAGCTGGAACTAAGAAATTAGCAGTGATTAAGAAGAGACCAGCATCACTGAGGTGAAATCTTTTGGGAAGTGTTCCCTGAGAGTACAGAGAACCTGTGTTCCAGAGGCAGCCAGACTAAGAGTCACCCAGGTGGTATTGGTTTTGGAAACATGAAGAGGTAGCAGCTGAGGCGTGGCACTGTGAGAAGCCAGAAGAAACCACTGGTGAACCACTGGTGAAGCTGCAGCCTCAGTGACAGTTGAAGGCCCAGGACTGAAGGGATCATGTGGAGAACTTGAGGCTTGGCACGGTAAAGAGAGTCTCTGAGAGGCTACTGGTGAAAGTGCAGCCCAGCAACAGAAGACCCCAGCATTTTGGAGATGCCAGTACCATGGGATGATCACCAAGGACAGCAGCAGCAGCAGTGGAGTAGAGGCAGCTGGAGCCTAGAAGACAAGCTGTGCACTACAGAGAGCAGAGTAGAAGTAACCCAAGCCCTTCGGAGGAGTCCAGAAGATTGTGAATGGATCCCAGACATTGGATGGTTAAAGTTTGATTTTGCTTTTATTTGATTGTGGCTGTGCCCTGATATTTTTCCATCTTGAAATAAGAAAGTATTTTATGGAGCCCACAATTAGGAGACTTTGAATTGTAAAAGACTTTGAATTTCAAAAGAGATTGGATATTTTAAAGAGATTGAAATTTTATTACGTTTGAATTTGTAAAGACTGTGCGACTTTTAAAGTTATTTAGATCTTGGTAATGAATAAGAAAGTAAGGTTTGAGGCTTAATAGTGATGTGCTTGTGTGTCAAGTTGACAAGGGGTCAATTGTACCGGCTGGTTTTATGTGTCAAGTTGACACGAGCTGGAGTTATCACAGAGAAAGGAGCCTCAGTTGAAGAAATGCTTCTATGAGATCCAGCTGTAAGGCATTTTCTCAATTAGTGATCAAGGGGGGAGGGCCCAGTCCCTTGTGAGTAGTGCCATTCCCAGGCTTGTGGTCCTGGGTTCCATAAGACTGAGGAAGCCAAGGGTAGCAATCCAGTAAGTCCAGTAAGCAGCACCTCTCCATGGCCTCTGCATCAGCTCCTGCCTCGAGGTTCCTGCCCTGTGTGAGTTCCTGTCCCGACTTCCTTTGGTGATGAACAGCAATGTGGAAGTGTAAGCCAGAGAAACCCTTTCCTCCAGAACTTGTTTCTCGGTCATGGTGTTTCACTGCAGCAATAGAAACCCTGACTAAGACACATTGCTTTCCTTCCAGCCGTATGTCTCCACACATACCCTGCTCAGTTTTACAAACTCTGATTTCCAAGGGGCAAGTTAGTGAACTACAGTGGGCTATGCAAATTAGGTTCTAGCGTCTAAATGACGAGTTGCTGGCTGGTTACTTAGCTTCTCGTGAAACCTCTTGTTTGCTTCATGTGGGTTACTTCAATCATTTTTTAAACTTACTATTAAAGGTTTTGTTAGTGAGAGGGAAGGGGTAAGTCATTTATGTTGGTGCAAACATATAATCCTAGACCTTGAGAGACTGAGGCAGGAGGACTACTGTATTTGAGGCCAGCCAGGGTTACATAATAAGATTCCATCTTTAATGGGGATGACATTAGCTATTCAGACCATATCACAATCTCAAACTACACTCTTTTTCTTTTTCTTTTTTTTTTTAAAGATTTTATTTATTTATATGAGTACTGCTATAGCTGTCTTCAGACACACCAGAAGGGTGGCATCTGATCCCATTACAGATGGTTGTGAGCCACCATGTGGTTGTTGGGAATTGAACTCAGGACCTCAGAAAGAAGAGTCAGTGTTCTTAACCACTGAGCCATTTCTCCAGACTCTCAAACTGCACTCTTAAATGATTTCTTTCCATCCCCTCTGCTTTTTGCTTATTTTTGTTCTCCTTCCCTTTAAAATCTGGCTGATTGGTTGGTTGGTTGGTTGGTTGGTGGTTGCACATGTATGATGGTGGGAGCTGGTTTTCTCCTACCATGTGGCTCCTGGGGACCAAACTCAGGTCATCAGGCTTGGCAATGAGTTCTTTTACCTGCTGAGCCCTCTCTCTCCCTTTTTCACTTTTTTCTTTTAGCTATTTTTCCCCCCTGAAATAAGGCTCCTCTGTGTAGACCTGGCTGTCCTGGAACTCACTCTGTAGAAGAAGCTGACCTCGAACTCACAGAGATCTGCTTGCTTCTGCCTCCTGAGTACTGAGATTAAAGGCACGTGCCACCACTGCCTGGCTTCATTTAGATATTTATTAAAGGCAGAATATATAGCTATTTATTACATTGCCTGGACATAACTAGCTTTCAGCTCACCTTGGCCCGGGCTCCTGTAGGGGAGCAGTCAGGACAGCCTTTTGCATAACCTGGTTGTTTGTCTTGCTCTCGCCTATCTCCTAGGCGGCAGTCTTGCTACTCAGTTTTGTTTCTCATCCTGCCCAGCCATTCTTTCTTTTGGCCAGTGAGGACCCTGACTGCCTTTCAGCCTTGCATCAGCCTCTGTCTCAGCAGTATTCCCTCAGAACGCAGGCATCGCCTGTTTGAAGGGCTGCCCCACCCGTCTGTGGTGTGGGAGGCTGCTTCCAAGTCCAAGGAGGTCATAGCCTTCCAGCAATGCATGTCACACCAGTTCCCGGCTTAGGCAGGCTTCCTGCTAGCGGGAGACCATGTTCTGAAGACTCCCATTGGGTGTCTTGGGAAGGTCACAAGGCATCCACTGAGCCACATCCTCCACACAGCAAGTGTTAAGAAGTGAATCTTAGCCTCCTGGTTGGCTCATTTATGTAACTGCTTCCCTCCGATCTGTTTTCTTCCCTATTTGACTCCCGTGGGAGCACCCGTCTAGGTGAGGCTTTTTGCACAGGCTGCTGTAGGACCTCACGGGAATAGTCACACTCCCTTAGAAGATCACATGGGGTGGGGGTGGGGGGGGGGGGGGAGAGGGAGCCAGGTGTTGTATACAAGTTGTAATTGCTTAATTAGAAAAGAACCTTCACAGGACTCGGGAGCTTTCTTCTGATTGTTTTTACATTTTCATCATGTAGACTCTTAATCTTTGCTTCTGGTTCTGGTTGCTTTGATGGATTGATTATTCCAGCTGTAATAGGCTGCTGGCCGGTGTCAGGCATAGTTATGAGCTGCAGTCTTTTTCTTTATTTTTTTTTATTTTTTATTTTTTTATTAGATATTTTCTTTATTTACATGTCATATGATTTCTCCTTTCCCAGTTTCCCCTCCAAACAAACAAACAAACAAAAGCAACAAGAACAAACTCCTGTTGCCTCCCCCCTCCTCATGCCTGCCACCCCACCCTCTCCCACTTCCTGGCCCTGGCATTCCCCTACACTGGGGCACAGAACCTTCACAGGGCCAAGGGCCTCTCCTCCCATAGATGATCAACTTTGCAATCCTCTATTATACACATGCTGCCAGAACAATCAGTCCCACCATGTATAGTCCTTGGTTGGTGGTTGAGTCTCTGGGAGCTCAGAGATTGAAGGAAGGGTACTCCAGCCTGATATAGCTGTCTCCTGAGAGGCTCTGACAGTACCTGACTAACACAGATGTAGAGGCTCACAGCCATCCATTGAACTGAGTACAGGGTCCCCAATAAAGGAGTTAGAGAAAGAACCAATGGAGTTGAAGGGTTTGCAGCCCCTTAGGACGAACAACAATATGAACTAACTAGTCTTTTTCTTTATAAGCATGT
>JADRCC010564013.1:0-35676 GCA_019843855.1 Hylomyscus alleni
TGGAGTTACAGACATGCACCTTGTCTCATCAACCTTTTCTGACAACCTGCCCTTGCTCTCCACCTCCACCCCCCAGGATCTCATGTAAACGAGGCTGAGGATGACCTTGAACTCTTGTCTCTCCTGTATCTGAGTATTGCTATTCCAGGTTGTGTCACTGTGCTCAGTTTTGTGCTGTGGCTAGAGACTGAGCCCCAAGGCCTTGTGTGCGATTGGCGGTCACTCAGACGGGGCCTCATGCTGCCCCTGTGAACATTTCCTGGAACAGAAATGTTGGCCTGAACCTCGCACATGTGTGAATGGTTGAGAGATGCGTATTTAGGACAAGGTTCTCCGTTTCTGTAGTAGAAAGACCCTCCGCAGCAGTATTGGAGCATCTCAGATGCAAGAAGCATTAGAGTTTTAAGGCGTCTTGACTTTGCAGGGAGTTATAAGTGTTATAAATTGGCAGCAAATCTAAGACCTAGTAGCGCTCACAGCGAGAGGGAATCCTAGTTATATTGCCTGCCTTCCCCAGAACCTGCTCTGCTGGTCCCGTAGCTTGGGGAAAGGCACCTGAAGTCAGAGCCCAGGTGCCTTCAAGTGGGCGAGCGACTCTCTTTCCCAGGGTGTTGAGAGCTGGAGAGATAATGGGTGTGAAAGTGCCCCAGGCAGATGGCAGATGTTATTATTTGTAATTTACTAACGAAGAAACTGAGGCATTGAGGCCATACATGAACCCAGTCCTGACTCCTCCTACCTGGGGAAGAAGATGGTTGCAAAAGAAAACACCCAAGGCTCCTTTGAACTCTGAAAGTGTCTTCCGAGGTAAGGAAGGTTTGTAAGGCTCTGTACTGTGTAGAGCATCCGGGAAGAAAAGACTCCTGGGAAGGGGCTCATCTTCCTCCAGCACCTTAGGAACTGGCCTGAATCCATGCACAATAAAGAGGATGAAACGGGGAGCCAACCCCAGTGACCGCCACCCCGCCACCCACACACTGCCTAGCAGACCTGCCTTACAACCTTTTGCCTGCCTTCATCACCAACTCTTTATGTCCTGGGCCAAGGGACAAGGCCTAGGGGTTCTGGGTCAAGGTCATTGTTACTTGGCAGTACCAAGTTAGATCAAGGTTTAGGGTCTCTTGGGCCCTAAGGGAGTGTCTAGGAACACCTGGAATCATACTTCTCAATCTGAGACTGTCAACATTTGGAGTGGCCAATTCTCTTTTTGGGGGGCTTGGGGAGTGGGTTCTGTCCTATCCACCAGGAGCCATAGCATTTCTCCAGTCGTGACAACTAAAATGTCTCCAGCCAGGCATCACCAAATGCTGTCTGGGGGAGGCAGTCACCCTCCCACCCCTCCATGTCACTGACAGTCACTGCTGATAGCAAAGCTCCTCTTTCCTGCCAGCACGAGGAAAAGGAGGTGTGGAGTTCTCTGTAAGTCAATACAGAGGCATTTTACATCTTTTCAGATTTAAATTCACACCAGAGAGAGATACCCTGGAGCTGCAGAGGGATCAGGCAGGGATAGGAATGGGATTTTCCTCTTTAAAAAAAAAAAAAAAAAGAAAAAGAAAAACCCTTTGCTAGGGGCAGGATGACTCAGGGTGACAGGTGCCCAGGGAGCTTCCAGACATGCACAGGGATAGTCCCTGGCTGGCCAGCCTACTCCCTACTCCCTTTCCTTTCAGAGTGAACAGCTCTTTTAAAAAAAGTTTCGTGTGTGTGTGTGTGTGTGTGTGTGTGTGTGTGTGTGTGTGTGTGTATGGTGTGAGATTGTGTGTTTGTGTTTCTGCATATGCACTCACCATGCCATGTCTCAAGTGAGCAGGTCAGGGAACTTGGAAGAGTCTGTTCCAGGGGTTCTGTACGGATTCCAGAGATTGAACCGAGGACCAGGCTCGGCAGCAAGCACCTTTGCCATATAAGCTACCCCACAAGAGCTCGTTTTGGGACTCCAAGCGTTCCTTCGGTTCCCTTTGATGGAAAAGCAAATTATCGTGTCCAGGTAAGAGGAAGACCCCTACTTTGGAAAGAGCAGATATCCACACATGCAAGTGACAGGAGAATATGGGACACAATAGCAAAATGTCAGCATTATTACTGGTGAGTAAAGATGCGGTTTCAGGTGACAGTTAGTTTGCTTTGACATCCCTCCCCACCCCCACTTATTTTGACTTGAACATGAAGTTGTTTGTAACAAGGTGATAGTCATTCACAGAGATCCTGAAGGAAAACAACACTCTGGTGGCAAAGATCTTCGCCCTACAGATTTGTTGCTGACTATGGGGGAGGCGTCTCCTCCATATTGTGGGAGCATAAGATGAGAGGGAACCCAAACTCAGTAGGGTGACCGAGTCTGGAGTCCCATGGTGCTTTACAGGCTGCGGCGTCACCAGAGAGGCTTGTCCTGGGAGGACACAGCCCGCTCTTCTCTCCAGGTCATGGATTCCGGCAGTATCTACACCTACACTTGGAGTGGCCTGTGCGGAGGATCTGGGGTGTGGTCAAGAATTGCTCAGCAGTGTGACCACCCGGCCCATAGACCGATCAGAGTTGAATGTGTCTTGGACGTCTCTAGAATGCTCTACTGGACTTAGTTTTCAGGGTTCACGGAAGGAGCAGAGCACAGCCAGGAGCCCCCGGCCTCCGGGCTGGGACTGCATCCTTGTCCATTTTCATTTGGTGGTGTCCTGGCCGGAAGCCCCAAGTACTGTTCCATAGCAGCTGCCGCCGGCCCGCAGCTCGGTCGCCCTCTGCTGGCAGAAAGCCTGAATGACACCTGGAGCTTGCAGTTCTATCAGGAAGTCCGAGCTGTGCCCTTGAAAACACAGGGAGAAACCTGGACACAACATAAAGGAGGACGCACCTGAGAGGGACTCGAAATGTCCTCATGGGGCCTCCGAGGAGCGCGACAGGATGACTGCCTGTCCCAAGGCCCCAATGGGTCTGTGAGTGACCTGCTCGACAAGCCCAGCCAGTGTGCCAAGCATCCTGCATTGGTGTACCAGAGCAGAGATGCTCTTCTGGGGCAGCTTCACTAAAGTGCTACAAGCTGAGAGGCTTAGAGATTGTGTTATTTTCAGAAATGAATTATTTCCGGTTTCTAGTGGATGCAAATCCAAAGTCAAAGTGTTCATAGAGCACTCTGAAGGCTCCAGGGAGGTTCACTAGAAGACCCTTCACCGCAGTCCTTCTACTTCTGTCTCCACCTGGCATTGTCCCTGGGCAGACCAATGCTTCTCTATTTGTTAGTACAGTAGTTGTTGCAATAATCAACTATAACTTCATCTGAATTTGGTTATATCTAAAATACCCGTTTCTAAAATAGGTTACAAAAAGGAAGGGTGGGACTTTACAACGATTTACAAAGTTTCACCTCAAACATAGCCGATATGCCCAGCATGCACACGGAAGGTACTGATGGGGACTGTGGGCTGGTCTGCTCATAGACCAGCACTAAGGGACTCCATGACCAGGAAGCCTGAGTGTCCTGTGGGCAGGCAATACTTGAAATGGGGAGCCAGCAAGAAGAATCCAGGCACTTCCACTTCCTTGTGTTAGGGGTCTGGAACATGGACTACTTAGGAGTTTATTTAGATCTCTAGGCAACTATAGGCAAAGATATTATTTAAATCTACAAAATTAATAAAGATAGTCATATTTTTTTTCTAGCTTTCTAGTTTTGTTTCTGTTGCCACGATAAAATATCACCACCCCAAGCTCCGTAGTTCAGGAGGGGTTTCTTTGGCTTTCAGTTACAGGTTAAAGACTACCGAGGAGGGAAGTTAAGCCAGCGACTCCGGCAGCTAGTCAGATCCCACCCACAGTCTAGAACAGAGATACCCAGAAGAATCCTTGCTCGTTTGTGTTGTCTAGCTAGCTCGCTCTAGCTCTAACAGTCCAAGAGGCCCAGTCCACGTATCTGTTAGGTCTCAGGCAGTGTATACATCCAGATAAAAGAGAACTGGCTTGCAAGCTTGGGCTGCTAGCTCCCACAACCTCCCCAAAGCCTCCTCCCCAAAGCCTTGCATTCCAGCTTCCTGGACTACCACAATGGCCCTCACCAGCTAAGAAGCAGCTGCAGAAGAGATCCCTCATCATCAACAAAAGGCTAGAATGCTAGGTCTCATGCTGTGCAAACTCAAACTAGTTATATGGACTGCCTGAGACCTAACCGAGCTGTTCACAACTGGCTGGGTCTTTCTTATAAGCAACCTAGACCATCCTCCACAGACACGCCCACAGCTTTGACTTTGGCTATTGTTTTGCAAATCCATTTTCCAAGCTGTTATTAAGAGAGAGCCATTTATCACATGGTAATGCATGTCTGCTAACCTCAGAAACTGAGATGCTGAGGTAGGGAGATCTGTTTAAACTGTGACCCACAGTTAGAACCTGGTGCCTCTCAGGGTAGCGGTGTTTTGTTCCTGTGGTTTAAAGGAAGAAAATCAAATCCACTCAGAGGAGCCCAGTAAGCTCGATTTGAAGGATGACCCAAGATGAGAGAGGGTATCACCATAGTAGATGTCTTAGGTAGAGTTTCCATTGCTGTAAAGAGACATCATGACCAAGGCAACATTTAACTGGGGCTGGCTTACAGGTTTAGAGGCTCAGTCCATTATCATCGTGGAAGAGAGCATGGCAGCATCCAGGCAGACTTGGTGCAGGAGGAGCTGAGAGTTCTACATCTTGTTCTGAAGGCTAACAGGAGAAGACTGACTTCCAGGCCACTAGGAAGACGCTTTCTCAAAGCCCATGCCCACAGTGACACACTTCCTCCAACAAGGACACATCTCCCAACAGCACCACTCCCTGGGCCAAGCATATTCAAACCACCACAATAGATAACTAAGGTCGTGGCAGAGGAATGAATGAACCAGCAAGCTCCAGAGAGGGTAGAGATGGTAACACAGGCCACTTGGCCAGGATCAGGGACAAATTGGATTCAGAGAAGGAATTGAGGCAGAGGCACCAAAACCTTGTCATTGGTGGAGCTGGAGAGATGATGCAGCGGTTAAGAGCTTGTACAGCTCTTGAAGAGAACTAGAATTCAGTCCACTTGTAACACCAGTTCTAGTGGATCTGACATCCTCTTAGGGCACTATACTCACATACACAAATACTCAGACACACTCGTACACGTCATTAATTTTTTTTTTTTTTTTTTTTTTTTTTTTTAGTTAAAAAGAAACTTTATGAACAACCCTTAGGAACTGAGCTCATCTTTTGAATTGTGGTCAGGACAGTAAGCAGGGCTTCATGATGGACGACAGAAGCCATACCTGACTGGAGGTAGGCCTGTTTGTGCCCCCAAGCACAGGTGAGTATGTGCAGTTTCTTCATGGGAAATAGTAAAATATCTAACCTCATAGGATAATACTTCAAAAAATAATAACAGCCCAAGACAAAGACAAAGATGTTTTTCATATGCTAATTTCCCCAGTTCAGGTGAAATTAATCCTTTGTCTAATCCAGGATTTTAAACAACGCTTGCTTAAGGAAGAGGTGTGCCCTTGTGGAAGGCTCTGTTTAGTGCCCCTGTTTACCAGCTGCTTGGAGAAGTTAGGTGCCTGGGCTTGTAGCAAGTGGAGATCTTTTATAGAAATGAAAACTTAAAAATATGTTGGTGCACAAGATGTTTTGTGTTGAATTTATCTCCAATGCCAAGTCAGGATTTCAGATACCTCCCGAAATAAGAAAGCAGCGACGGGAGGATTTCAGCAGCCGTTATTTTTATTTATAATTTATACTCTGTCGGCTTCTAAAAAGACCAGAGGCAGCTTCCAATAAAAGACGTGTGCACAGTGAAGTTGCTAAAATGGGCTGAGAAAATGGAAAAACTGGCACAGGAGGAGGAGGCAGCAGAGAAAGGGGTAAAGTCTGTGTGAGTCAAGATTCCATTTAGTTCTGACTTTCTATGGCTAAAGCACAGAAGGGGAAAGAAACCTTACTGGCCTTTCATCATCTGAGGAAATGGAGTCGCCAAGCAGGGAGGGGTTGCTCTGCAAGGCCGTGGTCCCTCCTGGAAGGACCTCTGAGGAAGGCAAAGGCTGGGCACTCCCTGCCTTGGGTACCACGAGCAGGAGAGGCCCAGGGCTTCTAGCCCAACCCCTTTTTACCAAGGGCACCTCTTCTCTGGATTCTTCACGCCCAAATCTTTAAGGCTGGAGTCCCAGAAGCCCATGTAAAATGCAAATTGGCTAGAGAGATAAGCTCAGTGGTTAAGAGCACTCATGGACTTGCAGGGGACTCAGAATGACAGTACAGATATGGTGCCAGAGCTGAGGGTAAGAAGTTGGGGCCTCTGAGAATACTTTTTTCATTATTATTATTATTTGAATGTTAGCATTTATCGGCGGTGCTGCCATGGCATACGTATGGAGGTTAGAGACAACTCTCTGGAGTGAGTTCTGACCTTACACCTATACGTAAGTCCTGAGGGTTGAACTCAGATCAGCAAATTTGTACGGCAATCTGCTTTTCCTCAGGGCACTCCTCACCCTCCCCACCCCCATCCTGAGCCTCAAGATCCTTGTCTTAACTCTGCCCTCTGATCTATGATGCTGTACCTGGCCAGGAATTCAGCGGAGTGTATTGTAGCGGCATATTGGTCTACTGTAGTATAGCAGGAGTGTGTTAGCTGGTCCTGTAAGAGTAGTTAGACAGACATGCGGTATCGGGGCCTCCATTTACGTCTTGCCCTTAGCTGGGCAAACACAGGACTTTCCAGGTTATCTGTTTCCATTCTCACCCACAGTCTTCACTGATGGAGAGTGGGCCACTCTGAAGGTCAGATGTGGTCTTGAATCTGAGCCACAACGTTTATTGGGTGTGGGACAGGGACTCAGTTGTTATGTCTGATTTGACTCTCAGCTGTATGACTCTGGACTTTTTCAGGCATAGTGTTCCCTCTCCTCACGGTGATGATGAGGAGGAGGAGGATAGTGATAGTGGTGATGATGGTGGTGGTGATTATGATGATGATGATAGTGTCGGACACGTTGTGAGTCTGTATGTGACAAAGCTTTAATAACAGTTCCTGAATATAGCGAACACCACACAAGTATTATCACTGTTATCGATAGGGCCAGCCACTGTGCACCCCCTCCTATCCCTTGGGTCCTATCTAAGTCCCTCCAGTGGGACTCAGAATCACTGAGTCTCTCTGTGCTTGGCAACAGAAGTCTCTAGAAGGTCCTCCTGCTCATGGGTGCTTGGAACCCAGCACCTCCAGAGCTTTATGTGACTTGCCTGGAGCTCTCTGGAGACTGCAAAAGAGGAGCCCTAGTAGATTCTGCGCTCTCAGCCAGATGTCACCCAAGGTTCCATCTCTACTTGGGAACGCCAACTGGAGGTCCTGCCCAGCTCCAGCATGGTCTCTTGTTCCTTTACCAGAAGGGGCTCCAGGGAGCTCTGCTGGGGTGCATCCTGCACCTCACACTCTCCTGCTTGTGGCCTCAGGATCACTCCAGCCAGGCTCTGCGCCCCCTCCTGGCTGCTGGGGGTGGTGTCTCGTTCTTGTCCTTTCCGCTCTTTCCCCTTTCGCTCGCGAGAAACTCGCGAGAAAAGTTTTTAACAGGATGGCTGTCTAGTTGTGCCATGTCCCCACCTAGTGCCAACCCTAACAATTGTGCCTTGGAAGGAAGGCAGGAAGGCAGGCAGGAAGGAAAAAAGCAACGTCATTTGTCACAAACTCGGAAAATTTGGTTTCTATTTGCATTGTTTATAAACCAAATCTAAATCTAGTCTTCATCACCAACTCAAGTCTTTTGTAAACTGGTCCTTTCGGATCAGTTTCCCTCTGCCCGGCCCATATATTGGTTAGCTAAGGTCGGTGCACACTCAGCATGCCCGCCCCCCGCCCCCGCACTTTCCCCACACCCCGCCCCGTATTGGTGTGTGTTTCGGGGGATGCTGCCAGAACCTTTTGCTCTATCCCCACTCCCTTTAACAAAAGAGAGTAGCACCCTGAGCGCTGTGGAGGCGCAGGCCACAACCTATGTCCTGAGGCTCCAGCCAGTCAGCCCCACCCTCTCTGGTCACTCTGGCAGGACTCTGCGCCCCCTGCTGTCACTCTGCAGGGCAGCCGGTGCCCTTCAGCGGGCTCCCTTGGCCCTAGTAGCTGGGATGAAAGCGACACCTTGCTATGTGGCCCAGAAGACCAAATCTGGAGGTGACCAAGGCTGGCGACGGTTTTTAAGAGGGTACAGTGACTCTAGGCTGATTTTTTTCAGGCCAGTGAACACAAGAGGGTGCGGAGGGGTAGAATCCAAGGGAATGAGGCTGCAGCGACCTACATTGTGGTCTAGTAAGGTAACTGCTGGTGACGAGAGAACTTGCTGCGGCAAGGATGCATTCCTGGGACACACGGCAAAACACAAGAGTGGAGTTCGGGCTGTGGCCATTGCACCTACAGCACCAGTCTCCCAGGTTCTGGGCAGAACAAGTGAGCCACCGGGATTCCCCAAGCACAAGGCTCCAAAGTAGACTGTTGAGTGCAATCAGCCACTGCCCTGGGGGACTGGCAGGTAGCTATAACATCATATCGAGGGGTAACCTGACAAGAGGTAACAAACGCAAACTTAGGGGACTTGTGAGATACACATTTGCTCAGAACCCACCCCAGGTGGGCTGTAATTCTGTATGAAGTAAGTTCCTCAGAACCTCAGGCTCAGTCAGGACAACAGCTAAATCTACACTGCCCCTTCCCTCACTAGAGTGAACTGTTGGGTCCTATTCACGCTGTGGAGGAATTCCAGCCTTCCCTGGGCCTCTGTAGATGCTCCATGGTCTCTTAAAACGTGTGTGTGTGTGTGTGTGTGTGTGAGAGAGAGAGAGAGAGAGAGAGAGAGAGAGACAGAGACAGAGACAGAGACAGAGACACAGAGAGACAGAGAGAGACAGAGAGAGAGATGGAGTGACAGGGGACTGGCTCGTGTTAGTGCTACCTAACCCACCTCTGCTTCTATATGCTAACAGTGCAGGCAGGGGTTGGGAGAGACATGAGGTGTGTGTTGCATTACGCACACAATGCACTTTACACACTGACCCACTAGCACAGTGACACAGGAGATCTTATACCTATTTCAGAGACACACAGGTCTTTAATGGTTAAGCTCAGTTGTCAATTTGACATCACCTAGAATCACCTGCAGGCTTTAGAGAGGGATTGTCTACATAAGGTTAGCCTGCAGTGGATTATCCTGATTGCTTTAATTGACGTGGGAAGTCCCACCCTAAATGTGGGTGGTACCTTCTGGGAGGAGCCCAAATAAAAGGACTAGGGAGACGACGCACTGGCAAGTTCACCTACCCTGTTGCTGCTGCAGCTGTCCATTCATTCCCTGATAGTAGAACCAGCTTTTCAGGTTTGCAATGTGAATTGAAGACCATTAGCTCTCCAAGACTCCGTAGGCCTCCTGTATTACAATAAGACTCCTGAGGTAGCCAGCCTCAAACACTGAACAGCTCCTGAGTTCTCAGCTTCCCCCATGAGAGCCATTCTTGGACTTCTCTGGCAGTACCATTTAAACCAATTTAATAAGTTCTCTTTTGCTATATACTGAATTCTATCAGTTCCAGGTCAACTTGGCCGTGCCTTCAAATGGAGGATGCTGTAGCCTTGGGAGGAGAGGTGCTAAGGATGGGGGAGGGGTCCAGTGTGTCCCCTCACCAGGGCTGCATGAGTCTGAGGACTCACCTCCATTTGAGATGAAGAAGACTTAGCCACAGAGAATATTCTTGGTGTGTCATGGCATAGACTAGTCTATTGATAGCTGTTAGGAAATGGATGGGGTTTGGAAATGAGCTATGTGACCTGTGAAGTTTTCAAATATGTTTTCTGGGGTGGGCACAACCTAAGGCTTCCAAAGGAGTTCAGCTGCTGGAAGCAGATTGGCCTCCCTGGGTAGGCTTGGGGCTGGGATCCCAGCCCTGGGCATCCGGTTGGTACAGCTACTGAGCCACTGACATTTAACTCTGAGAGGATGATTTAGACTTTGGAGTCAACGAGAATAAAGCATTTGCACGGGTCATGATGCCCAGGGCCTAGAAGACACTTGCCCTGTCCTGTGTTTGAGAATGAGCAGAGAAGCTAGTTTTAATTTGGGCGCTTATTGCTCAGGCACGGATCGAGCTTCACACACCAAAACCGAAGGGGGCATTAACCTGGTGATTGAACCTTTTCTGATAATTCCCTCTGCCTCCCGGCTGGCACAGCTCTCGAAACAGCTGACCTGGGAGTTTGTCATGGCAGGTAATTAATGTGTGATAGCACTCAGCTTGGTATGATTTAGTGACTTGAGAAAAAGTAAGATACAAGGTGGAGGCATACAAGGGGTGGGGGGTTGAGGGTTTGCAAGATGGGGAGTCTGGATGGAATTAATGGTCTTTCTAGGGCACTGGAGGTTCAAGAGAAGTGAGTGACTGGTTGGTTTGCCTAATTTATTCCAGGAACAACTCTGCAGACCAGGGCATTGCTAGGTGCTCTTCCTGATCATCAGCACTCCTGGGGTGAAGCTTCAACTGTGGCCATGAAGATACAAAACAGATTCCTTCACCCTGGAGACAAGGGAGGAGCCCGAGGTTCAGTATTCTGCCAATACTACAAATGGGCAGAGTGAGGCTTCAGAAATGAAGGGCAAGGTCCCTATGCCAGGGGACACGGCTCTGGGCAAGGTTGCCTCTCATCTGATGGTGACTTCAGGTCATTTGGAAGAACACTGGTCAGAGAGTCACCTGTCCTGTTTCTTCCTGTTCCTTCTAAGTTGGTAAACACCTTAAGACCTTTAACTCTGAAGCTTGAGTGGTCAGCTGGGAGCTAAAAATCCTGCCCCTGGGCCCCGAAAACCAGTGCTAAAACACTTCTATGCAATTTGTTTCCCTGAGTTTTTTTTTTTGTTTGTTTTTTTTTCTGGTTGAGTTTGACCAATATGGCTGAGAAGACAGATTTCTTGTTTACCTGGACCTGGCTGTACCCTAAGTACAGACACAAAGAAGCTCTTCTCAGTGAAGAATTCTTGCCCCCTCCGCGCACACACAGAGTTCCTCCTCTGTTCTCTCTTCTCCCTTCTCCTTTTCCCACCTCCCTCTCACCTGTATTTATCAGGTGCTTAAAGCAGACCTAGCCCTGAAGAAAGAACCTGAGGATGATGAGATTACTCGCCAGGAGTGTGAGTGTTTCTCTGGGGCCCCCCTGGTCTTGGGCTTTTAAACCCAGTCCTCATGTCCCACCCCTGGGGTAATAATTCAGAATACCAAAAAGTTTGCCCAGCCTCTTCCTGCCCAGAATATGCATACCACTGCTTTCTGGGCTAGTTATATTGTTTCTGTACCAAAGCCCAGTCAGAAACATCTTCCAGGAGGGAGGACTTATTTTGGCTCATGGTTTGGAGAAGATCAGTCATCATGATCAGGTATGACCGGATAACAGAGTAACTCACATTGTAACAACCAGGAAGCAGGAAGATAGGAAGTGCCAGAGTGACTATACCCACAAAGACCTGTCTACTGTGCTCCACTCCCCACCCCCCAGGCCCTGCCTCCTGTCTTTCACATCTACATAGTGTGCTACATTGTGAATCCATTGGGAGATTATGCCAGAGCCTTCATGATCTGCCTCACCATCCCCTACTGGCTTCTCAGTCCAATCAACTTGGCAATCAAGATTAGCCATTACAATCCCAAACTCACACATTACATTTTGATAACTCTTTTGGGAGGTCCCGTGTGGGGAACATTCAGAAAATATGTGGTTTATCAGTGAGATGTTGGGTAAAGCCGCATGGCAGTGAGTTGATGTGTTTTGAGCCTTCCTCTAGTTCTGTACAAACCTAGGTGGGCACAGTGTGACTTGGTAAATCCCACCAGTAATGGCCATGCTGCCTAGAACCATGAGCCAGGAGACGTGGTAATGTGTTCTTATTACAGATCTCTTATCACACTCATTCATAATAAGAAGTCTATAAGAAGGGGAGCAGAGTAGCTGACAAAGGAGCTGAGGGCAAAGGCTCCTGTAGGGGCCTTCTCTCCCAACAATGGGCCCTCTTTTAGCCACTGTGAAATCTGCAAAACTGGACGAACCATGTCAAGGGCAGCAGGAAGGGTCTCTTTTGTAGTTTTTCAGGTGAGCAGGTGTTTATAAATACACCAAGTTTGCTCAGCTTGCCTGAGTTGACTTCTCAGGAGCATCTGGCAAGCATGGCCTTTACTTATGTCCATGAGCATATTTAGACAGTCAACCTACCTATTGATAAATCACATTATTCATCTTTCTTTCTTACACTGGTGCCACAGCTCATATGGAGGTCAAAGGACAACATGTAGGAATCTGTTCTTTCCTTCCATCATGTGGTTCTCAGGGATCGAACTCAGACCATAAGGCTTGAGAGCAAGTGGCTTTACCCACTGAGCCATCTTGTCAGCCCTCATTTGCATTTTTTAACATTGGTTCTTTTTAGAATGTGACTATGGTTCATCAGATGACAAAGAGGCAAAGGACTTGATCCAGATTACATAAAAAGACTATATTAAGGTTCTGAATCACTGCTAGTACTGAAACTATATGTTTCTTAGTAATGCATTCTGATTTTCTCCCAGACTGAGTTATCTGCCGCCAGACAGACATTCCTCTGGCTTCATTGTTACAGACTTTTGCACTGTGGTGAGGGGTGCTTGCCTTCCCCTTGGGCTCTCACAGAGCCCTTAACTCTCAACAATCCTAAAGACAGCAAGAGACTCCGGTAGTTACTGTACAGTGATAGACCAAATTAGTGATCATAAATTAGGCAAAGACTTTTGGCTGGAAGGAGAAACACCTAAACTGAGCTTGATAAAATATTATTAAAATATGCATTATACTGTCTCTCAGGAAATTTAAGTATTTGAAGAACTTTCTCTTTTAGTTGTACCCTACTCACTGTTTCAAAGAAATGCACAAAAGTAAGAATATAAACATTTTTTTTCCGATTAAAACCTAGGAGAGATTAAATTTTGCCCCAAGCAAAATAGCTTCATTTAGTGGATTTTAATTATTCTTGTCCCCATCTCCGCTCTTTAATTTCTTTGATTCCCTCTTAGGTTGCAAGGATTACTTTGCAAGTTTAGTCCACACTAATCGTGAGGGTAAACACCCATCAGATAGACTTGGTGTGCTAGGCTCCTGTTGGCTCCTGTTGGCTGAGCAGGCTCAGCTCTTCTCAGTGTCATGAGCCTTGGAGCTGGGACAAGGAAGGTGAGCGAAGTCACCGTGATCCACCCTGGCTCTGCTGGACTTAGGAGCAGATGCTCACTCTCCATTCTACTGGGACCCTTGTTTCTTCAGGTCAAAGCCTCGAAACCGCTGTACTAAGCCCCGCCCCTTCTCTTCCGAGGGTGTCTCTATTCTGAAAAAGTCTGGGAGAGGGAGCTGTATAACAGGCAGTGGGAACTTAGCTGGGTAGGGGTAGTTTTCTCAGAAACCTGAGGTCTGTTCCTCTCTGCCCACCGTGCTTTTTCAGTGTGGCTTTCTCCAACAGCTGTGGGCTTACAGTTCTAAGAATAAAGCTTAACACACACGCAGCGGAAACCACATCTTACCGAAAGCCTCCTTAATGTTGGCTTAGATGGGAAATGGAAATGGCTGCCTGGTCCCCATCTAAAGCTTTTCTAGTGCTCAGTCTCCATGAAAAGGATTGCTTATGGGGAGATAATGTCTGCTCTATTCCTTTTTAAGTCTGTGAAAAATGTCATCCTGGCTAATAGGGTGATTAAAACCTTTATGCTCCAGGAGATAAATGTGATTATGTTTGTCATAGTCTACCCAAGATAAAGACAGCAAAGAAGACAGACGTGAAATTCCACAACACTTCCTCTCTTCCGTATCCGGGGACATTCAGGACTCCTACACAGATGGCTCCTCTCATAAAGAATAACATTATCTCTTAAACATTTTTCCTTCCCATTAACTAATTTAACAATATGCCTCTGGTATGAAAGAAATAGATAAACGGCTAAATGCTCTGGCATCTGAATTCTGTGGAAAAACACTTCAGTGATATTGCTTGCTTGCTCTTTTACGGTCTCATCTCTCTCCCTTCCTTTTTTCCTTTAAAAGACTACCTCTTCTAGGAAAGCTGTCCTGATCAACAAGGTGACGTAGGTCATTCCTCTGGGGCTATGGAGTGTCGGGACAGGGCTAATTTAACATTGGTCATGCCAAAGAAGCAAGTTTCCCTCATCCTTTTGGATGCCTGTACCTTCAAATCTGTGAAAACACAGTGCGTCCTGAGCCTCCCTCAGCTCCTTCCTAGCACGTGGCTGCTGTTAGTACAGCCTATGTGGCCCCGTGGCAGACATTGCCACATCTGCAAGGTTTCTCCCTCAAGGAGCTTACAAGACAGGACTCCAATAGAGAGAGTCGGGATTAATAAACTCATTTTATCCCTTCAGCGGACACAGGAATTCTCATTTTCTCTTATCTGGTGGAGGTCTTTCCAAAACCATTAGGTGGAGAATGCGTGAGGGGATGTAGGTAGAGCCCACTCTGCATACACCCATTCAACCTGGCTGTGACCTTTTCTTCTCTTCATTCAAAGGCTGGGACTTTTTTTTCCCCCTCAGAGAACTGGTTAAAAATAAAAGATAGGTAAAGAACCTCCCTTCCTGCTCCCCCCCCCACCACTTCACACTTGCTGATAAAGCTCACAATCTTTTCTTGGATTTTTAGCAGGTTACATGTGAATCTCAGATTACACCTGTTTAATTAACAATACAGAAGTTTTAACAGGGCAATGTGGTCTAGAGAAAAATGTTACATTATGCACTTGACATTTCATTTGGAGAGTTCCTTTAGAACTAAAAGGTTTCACTGTAACAGATTTTGAATGCACTTTATGGAACACGATTGCTGACTAATTAGGGCCTAGGTAATTCTAAAGGAGCTGTACACCTGACATTCAACCAGAGGTTTTTTTTTTTTTTTTTCATTTACTTTTTCTTTTCTTTTTTATTTTAATTAATCAATTTGTATACATCCCAAATGCTGCTCCCCCTCCTAGTCCCTCTCTCATGGAGTCCTTTTCCCCATCTCTCTTCTCCTTCTCTTCTGAGAAGATGGGACCCCCTCCCCCCACCCAACCTTGCACATCAAGTGTCTGCCAGATTAGGTGCATCAGAGGTTTACTTTACACATCTACATGGTGGGGATTGTCCTTCTGTTTGTTTGTTTAAGGCAAGGCTTCTCTGTGTAGCCCTGGCTGTCCCGGAACTCTGTAGACTAAACTGGCCTCAAACTCGGAGATCTGTCTGCCTCTGCCTCCTAAGTGCTGGGATTAAAGGTGTGCACCACCATCACCCGGCAGATTTTCCTTCTTTAACTTCCCATTGGCTTCTGTAGAGAACAATGGAGCACACAAGAGGTTGGGTTCATAAGAATTAACTTCACTAAGAAATGGTACTGGGCCAGGCAGTGGTGACCCACACCTTTAGTCCCAGCACTTGGGAGGCAGAGGCAGGTGGATTTCTGAGTTCGAGGCCAGCCTGGTCTACAGAGTGAGTTCCAGGACAGCCAGGGCTATAGAGAGAAACCCTGTCTCAAAAAACCGAAGGAAAAAAAAAAGAAATGGTACTGGATTGGAGAGCTGGCAAAGTGCTTAAGAGCAGGCTGCTCTTCAAGAGGTCCTGAGTTCAATTTTCAACAACCATGTGGTAGCTCACAGCCATCTGTATTGGGATCTGATGCCCTCTTCTGGTGTGCATGAAGACAGAACACTCAGAAATAGAAAATAAATCTTAAAAAGGAGAAATGTTAGCAAGCTGGTTGTGGTGACACACACCTTTAATCCCAGCACTTGGGAGGCAGAAACAGTTGGATCTCTTCAAGTTCAAGGCCAGCCTGGTCTATAGACTGAGTTCCATGACAGCAGGAGCTGCACAGAAAAACCTGTCTCAAAAAGCATAGCATAGCAAAGCAAAATAAATGCATGCATGTACACATACATACATATATACTGAGACCCAGCACTAGAGTGACTCTGGTTAAAAATATTTAGGTTGGTGGCCCCATCCCTCAACTGGGGGAGATGTCTATCTACTGGAGGGGTCTCTTGAGGTTCCATCTCCCCACTGTTGGGCATTTCTTAATGTCATCTCCATTGGGTCCTGAGACTTTATAGTGGTTGCATGGTCCCCTATCCCACACTACCACATATTTCTATTAATTCTCCTGGTCCTCTGGGCTTCTTTCCTGTCTCCCCCCATACCTGATCATGGCCTTCCCTTTTCCCCTCCCCCTCCCCTCTCCTACCCAGGTCCCTCCCTCCGTCTCCTGTGATTATTTTGTTCTCATTTCTAAGTAGGATTGAAGCATTCACACGTGGGCTTTCCTTTTTGTTGAGTTTCATATGGTCTATGAGTTGTACTGTGGGTATTCTGAACTTCTTGGCTAATATCCACTTATCAGTGAGTACATACCATGTATGTCCTTTTGGGCCTGGGTTACCTCACTCAGAATTGTTCCTGTCTAAAAGAAATACAGGGACAAAAAAATGGAGCAGAAATTGAAGGAAAGGCCATCCAGAGATGGCTCCCAACTTGGGATCCATCCCAGGTGCAGACAACAAACCCCAACACTATTGCTGATGCCATGTTGTGCTTGCAGACAGAAGCCTGACTCAAGTTTCTTAGAGACTCTTCAAGCACCTGACTCAGACAGATGCAGATATGCACAGCCAACCATTGGACTGAGCCCAGGGACCCCAATAAGAGGGTTAAGAGAAGGACTGAAGGAGCTGAAGGTGATGGCAACCCTATAGGAAGAAAAATATCAACTAACTGGACCTCTCAGAGCTCCCAGGAACTAAATCACCAACTAAAGAGCACACATGGGCTGGTCCTTGGCTCTTGCTATGTATCTACATACATAGCAAGCAGAGGACTGCCTTGCTGGCCTCAGGGAGGGTATGCACTTGGTCCTGTGGAGGCTTGATGCCCCAGAGAAGGGGGATGCTAGAGGGGTGAGGTGGGAGTGGGTGGGTGGGTGAGCACCCTCTTAGAGAAGGGGAGGGGGCTTGTGGAAGGGGGACCAGGAAGTGGGATAATTGAAATGTAAATAAATAATAAAATGTATTTAGGTAGGTGGCAATTACACTGTAATTTACTTTCACCGTGGAGACAAAACTACAAACTCAGACAGGGTACAGGTACTTGGAGCCAATCTCTTCCCCCAAAGCACCTTTTATAGGCACAATGTCACCACTGTCATTTCAGCCCTAGTCTTCTCTTCTGAGTCGTCCTCATCTGTTTCTGGTTTTTCATCCCATGTGTAAGAATTTACAAGTCCTTCGAGGGAGGCCCTCAGCACATGTGTGCTAGCTTCTAGTCAGACTGTGTTCAGGACAAGTGGCACTCCTTTCCAGGACTGGGTTCACTTCTTTGGCTGGCCAATAGAAACATACCTTCCAAATTCTTAGTCATATGTAGATAAGATAGGCCTTAAAAATTCATGTAATTAGATAAACTGAGGTATATATGCTGTTAGGAATCTGCTTATAGATATTTTTTGTTACTTAATTTTTTTTTGAGGATTTCATGTGTAGGTATTGTATTTCCACTATTTGCACTCCTTCCTCCCCACACTCCAGCTCCCTCAGTGTCTACCCTTACCCACTTCCAAATTCATGACCTCTTCTCCACTATTGTTAAACATTGGTACACACACAGAGACACACGCACCTTGCTGAGCTTTCAAAAAAGGAATTTTAGTTTTTAATTGTGTATACTTTTGTGGTAGTAGACACACATGAGGGCAGGTGCACACAGAATCCAGACAGGACTGCAGATCCCCTGGAACAGCAGGCACAGGTGGTTGTGAGGCACCCAAAAGGGGGAGCTGGGAAACGAACTGGGATCCTCTTCGAGAGCAGTGTGCATTCTTAGCCATGGAGATCTCTCCAGCCACCTCCCCCCTTTTTTTGTGACTATGAAACATGGTTTATTGTTCTAAACAAAAACATTCCCTCTGGGTCCTGTCTCAAGGGGAGCTTCTAGATAATTGAACTGTTGTCTTTAGGAAAACATTCCTTCCATGTGCACAGCTGCAGCCACGGCGATGCTGTGGCCTGTGGGTTCTCTGGCCATTGGCACGTGTTCCTAGAGAGCCAGCCCTTTCTCAGATGTGGCATAGCCAAAGCTGCCATTCCCACAGCCGTTGCTCAGTTGTCCATGCCCATGTCATTTCCACTTGAGGACTTCCTCCCACTCCTCGGCTGATTCAGGGTTCTTGGGAATTGGTGGAAATATGGATTGCATCTTACTTCGAAAGTCCTTCATCTGGAAGCAAAAAAACAAAACAAAACATCAAATGTCAGGTGGAGGGAGGGGCAGGTGAAGCCTCAGGCAGCATCTTCTATGAGTGGAGACACCCCACCCTTCAGGAGCACAGAGCAAAATGACAGGCCAAGGACGCTGAGGACTGCATTCAGCACCATAATACAACACCTATTCTTTCCAGTGGGAATCCACCAACTAAGTAACAGACAATGTGGCCCTTGGTCTAGAAGGCAACATGTCTAAATCAACAGACCCCCCCAGGACATGTATCAGAAGAATGGGATGCATAGTGGTTTTCATTTATAAAGATAACAGTAGGCAGTGAAATGTCTATCTAAATACATGATTAAACTCAGGCCATTCAAAGTCAGAATTTTTAGAGCTGGAGGGATGGTAGAGAGAAAAAAACTGATGACAGACATTCTAGAATTTTCTTATGAGCCAGTGTGGAAAACCTACACTGAGAATTTGTCAGTGAAAGGCGATTTGAGCCAGAGTCACGGAGGGGACAAGGAAGTCACCCATGCGGTGCTGAGCTGTGTAGAGGGAATAACTGACGTGGGAGAGGGTTCCTAAGTGCGCCCTCAGTCCGTCCTTCTGTGTGTATGTAATGCAGCCGTGCAGAGTTCTCAGTAGCAGGACAATGGTACAGGCTGAGCCCATCACATGTTCTGCTGGATGCAGGTGCTGAGCAGGTTCACCAAGCTGCCAGGATGCTCCAGCAAAACATCATTTCTGGGAGGGGCTATTGGAGACACAGGCACTTTTTTTGTTTTTGTTGTTGATATGTACTCGCTTAAATGGAGGATAAGTCTACCCTGTTGCCAGACTCAGGGTTTACATCTTTTTCAATATTTGTAAATTCTAGACTAGTTCCCAGTCTCCAAATCATACATTTGGTGACAGGACTTCAGTGTCAGACAGACCTCTGCTCAAAACCCAGCCCCTCTCTTGCCAGCATCTATCCATGCAGAAAGGACAGTAATTACCTGCCTGGAGAGCTGTGAGGAAACAGGGAGGCGTGCACACAAAGCCCCTGATGCCTGGTAAATACTCAATCTGGGAAGGCTGTGACCACTGTAGTGCTATCCAGACATGTATGCTGTATTCCAGACGCTAAGCTCTCCTGGATGTAAACACCACTGCATGTTTACTAAAAGCATAGCTTTATAGTTACATGCCATTTGATGTGACCATTCTCACCATTTTATGGTAAGCTCTTTGGATCCTCTACACCCACTTGCTAATCTTTGCATAGCTAGGCAACCACTTCTACTATCTCAGTACCACCGTATTTCCCGGTCTCTTTCTTATGTTAGGCAAACATGATAACCACTGCTCACAGAAACCTGCCAGCCAGATGCTGATCTTGAATATAAACATGGGCACTGTCTCTCCCTAGCGCTTTGTCTGGGCTATACTATGATGAGCCTACATGATAGGTTCTCCACTAGCAGTAGTACCTGGAGAGGGACTAGAACTGGGAGGAGTTTCTTTTGTGGTCACAGTGGCTATGACTACTGTTTGCAATTGGTGGCAGGCAGGGGTAACTCAGAGGCCGACTATCCAGGATTCACACAGAGAGCCTTGTCCAACATGCCATTCACAACTTATTGTATCTATATCTATATCTGCATAGGTGTTTGGAGTTGAAACCCAATGCTTCCCTGGCCACGGTTTGCAGTCTGCTGTTCCTTTTGTCTTTCTGGCTTCTGTCTTTTACAACTTGTGTTCTGTTGGGACTGTCTAGCATAAGTAGGAGCCTGCTTGTTTTCCATGGTCTGGAATCAGTGATAGCCCTTGTCACCTGCTAGGAACAGAAGGCTAGAAAGTACCCTGAGAGGTGGGAGGCAGGGTGGCTTCTCTATTCACCTGATTGTCTGCCTTCCAATCCTCAAGTATTGTATTACTATTTGTTCCTGAGGTCATACATGAGTCATTAGGAGGAACCACAATTGACAAACAGCCAGTAGTAGTCAGGGATTAGGCTCAGATGTGGGACACTCAGGACAGGCCCCTGTGCCCTCGCACTGTGGAGATGGAAACCCAGAGTCCACAATTAGGCAATAAACAGGTTCTTAAGCTGCTTCAAACATAGGGTTCCAAGCTTGAATCATATCTATATCGAATATGTATCTACATCGAATATGTATCAGTGAAGGTCATGCAAAGGTCAATGGGTTATTCCCGTTTAAAGATGGCCTTGAAAGAAAGATTTAAAGATGGAGTATATTACATCTGGACATAAATATACTGAGCATAGTTCACAGCTACTGCATGGAACTTTTCCCCTGCCCTAGAAGTTGATGAGTGCTCATTCTGGTCACAGTACCCCAAAGCATCCCTCTCTTCCGTGTAGCTGGCTCTTCCCTTGTTCCTTTGACGAGAGAGTACATTTTCATGCTATGGGTTGCAGGGTCACCCTTCTAAGCAGGGCCTCTGTGTAGCTCCAGGCTGTTTCCTGGAGACCTTGGTGTGTGTTTTGTGTGTGTGGGGAGGTGTGCTGTGTGCAAGGATTAAGGTGGAAACGATATTCCATGGAGTAAAGAGTCTACCGCTCCTGGAACCTTGTCCTGAATTCCTGCTGCTCTCGTACTCTGTTGTAAGGTTACAGTGCTCAAGTCAGGTGCCACTGGGAAAGTATTACAAGTAATCTGTCGGACACTCAGGGAGCTAGGTCTAACTGCTACTTAGATGTTAAAATAAAACCAAGATTATGCCTCTAATAAAGCTCATTAACTTCCCAGTAGCTTCCTCAGGGCTGGGTAGCCAGTACGCCAGGGGTGAGACCAGCCAGTGGGGTGGCTTAGAGAGCCTGTTCTAGGTGCTGGCATATTTATGATCCTCCCCTCAACATTGAGTGAGGCAAATGCTATACCCTTCTATAGTCAGCTGTGTGCAGGGTTGTCATTCCAGCTGGTGAAGCAGGTCTGACTGTATGGCTGTTATCTGCGCTCTGTACCGCGTACATGGGTGTTGCCCACACTACCATGGCATGTCTGGGCTGTGGAAAAAGAAACTGAAAAATCATTTTGTCTGATAAGATTATGTATTGAAAAACTGCTTAAATTATTCAGATTATCTCTAATCGCTTAAATCCTTATGGAATCAACTCTAATAGGCAGTTGTTGGCTCTAAAAGCGGTTTGATTTTTATTATTATTATTATTATTATTATTTATTATTTATTATTATTATTATTGTCATTGACAGGCTCATTCAGCTTCTGTTTGCACATTGTGGGTTCAGGAGCATCTGCCCTTATTATAGGCTCTACTAAGAGAGAAACTCAAAGATGCCTATGGTAAAGGGGCTAGAGGGTGATTTAAGAATCTGGTAGTTGGACTTCTGTATAAATAAAGCCCCCATGATACTGACAGCAGTTGCAAAGCACAGCAAGTTTGTGAACATGCTTTCTGAGTGGCTACAGTGCCTTCCGTTTGTGGTTAGTTATGTGTCAGGTACCAAAGCACTGGGCTATTAATCTTCACAATGCTACATGGCAGAGATGATGGCCACCACCCAACACAGGAGAAACTGGAATTGAAGGGGTAACTTCATAAGTGACTGGCTGTCTACTTATACCCAGGACTCTCCCATGGCCACTCTGGTTCTGTGAACTACAATGACAAAGTGCCCCTAAGCCTTTTGAAAACGATTTAAAACCAGATCAGGCACTTGGACATCTAAGCCTGGATTTTCCCAGGAATACATTACTCGTCGTGTTCACCACTGATCAGGCTTATCTGTTTCTGTAGGTGATGATTGTACTTCACATCCTTGAAGTTAGACATCCACGTGACTATGGGTGGACAGAACAGGTCACACCAGGCATTCAGTGGCACATGTTCAACTCTCTAGGCCATTGTGTAGGGAAATCTTGGAACCTGTAGCCTTGGCAGTGCCTCAGGGACAAAGCAAGCAGAAGTGCCATTAGGTCATGGAGGGGAGCTTCTCAAGAGATCAGCTTCACTTCATGATCCTGCAGGAGTGAAAACTACATTGTCAAGGCATGGAGTTGGAGGATGCTTTTGTGTATGTGTGTGTGTGTGTGTGTATGCATGAGTGTATACATACATGTGGGTGGAGGCCAGAAGCCAACCTCAGGTGTTGTTCAAGAGCTGTCCACCTTGGTTTTTGAGGCAGGGTCTCTGGCCAGGACCCGAGGATTGCTGGGTACAACAGGTGAATTGCCAGGGAGCCCCAGAAATATGTTTGTCTCTTCCCAGTGCTAGAGATTCTGGGGACTGAACTCAGGTCTTCATGCTTATACTGTAGAGTACTTCCTGGTATCACCTCTCTCTTCCCTACCCACCACTGAGATTATTTTTATCATAGCACAACCCAGTCTATGCTGGCTGAATCAGGAAGAGAACTATTGACATAACGTATCTCTAAAACATCAGTTTGCCTGACAGAAGGCTAAAGAAAAGCTGGAGGCTGGATGAGAGGACACAGACACCAAGCTCCCCAAGATGTGAACATATCATCTCCTGAAGTCAGCCCACCATTTGGTCCCTTTACATCACCACCTCCTGGGGATTCAGAACATTTCTCCAGCTTTTCAATGAAAGCCAATGAAGGCAGTCTCACAATATTATCACAAAAAATCTGTGTGCTTATTTTTACTTTTAAATACAGGAGTTACTTTCTAAAATGGCATGTGAGTAGACATACATGTAAGCCACCCAGATGGACTAGAACAGGTACACACACATACCAACAGGCAAAGAACCAGTACTTCTAACACCAATAACAACTTTAATGCCAGCACCCAGAAACTGAAAAAGTAACCCAGACATTGGATGCTACTCAACAGGAGACCTAAACATGAGACGCCCCCAGCTTTCAGAACCCCCCAGTTCACCCCACACTTGGGCATGTACTTCATCTTCTGTCTTCAGTATCTTTAGAAGGGTGACTTAAAACTTGATATCTTTCTGGATTTTCCAAATAGTCTCTGCGCTCTTTACCATCTGGGCCTCCTCTGTCGGGCTCAGCTTTACCTTTATAATATCAGATATGCCATTCTCTCCCAGGATACAAGGCACACTGAGGAACACTTCTTCTTTGATTCCGTAGAGACCTTTAATTTTGGTGGAAACTGGATGCGTTTTCCTGAGATTCTTCAGAATACTCTCTGCAATATCAGTTACAGACAGGCCAATGGCCCAGGAAGTATAACCTTTCATTCTGATAATGTTATAGGCACTGGCAATGACTTCTTTGTGAACATTACCCCATTGCTCAGGGTCTTTCTTTGTTCCTATAGCTGAATTCAGCTCTCTCAGTGGCACACCAGCGATGTTCACACCACTCCACACAGGGACACTTGAGTCTCCATGCTCCCCAAGGACCCACCCGTGACAGCTTTCCGAGTGGATCCCAAGCCTCTGCCCAAGCATGTAACGGAAACGAGCTGTGTCTAGGTTACAGCCGCTCCCAATAATACGGTTTTTGGGAAACCCACTCAATTTCCAGGTTACGTAAGTTAAGATATCCACTGGATTGGAAACAATAATAATTTTGCAGCGAGGGCTGTGCTTGATAATTTCGGCAACCATCGCCTTAAAGATGGCTACGTTTCGCTGGACTAAATTTAGGCGCGTCTCATCTTTCTCTTGGCGTGCACCCGCTGTGATAACCACTATCTCAGAGTTGGCAGTGACATGGAAATCCTTGCTGCAAACAATATTTGGCATTTTCATGAAGACACTACCATGCTGGAGATCCATTGTCTCACCCTTCATTTTTTCTTCATTATTATCAACAAGGGCAAGCTCATCAGTCAAGCCTTTTGCTATGATGCCGATGGCACAGGCCATGCCGACCGATCCAGTTCCTACAATGGAGACCTTATTATGGAGAACGGGCTCTTCGGAGCTGATATGCTGGATAAGTTCACCCTTCACGGTCGCCATGGTGGACGTAGGGGTGAGGCTCCACCAGGCCCGGTTGGGAGGGACACGCAGCACCTGACTGGGCCATAGAGTTATGCCAAAGTCAACACTGGCTATACCCACTCTTCTGCTAGCTCTCAAGATGCTTCTAGCCCAGGCCATGGCTGCGCGCTCAGGTGGAGGAAGTGAACAGGGTGAGGAAGGCAGTTGAGGCCAGAATGGCGGTTGCCAGGCAGCACAGACGCAGCCCTTCCTCCCACTGCGGCTGCGCAGTCCTTCAACAGTGCTGCGCATGGGCTCAGCGTGCAGGCTGGGTCTTCTTGCTCCTATAACTGCATGTAGGCCTGTACTATGGCTTTATAAACGGCTTCCGCCTCCAGCAAGGACATACTGGAGTTTGTTTTTACAAATCCATATTCTTTGCTATTGATATATAAAGCCTAACCCAGAACCCTAGAATTATTTGTTTTTTTTTTGTTCTTAGTGGAAATAGCAAGATTAGTTTTGGCAACTCCAGATGAAAATGAGGCTAAAACCTTAAACCACAAGGGTGGGTGTGCTGTCTACCAAGACAGCTTGGCAGAGAGAAATGGGCTCCTGGTTCAGTGCATCCAGCAGGAGCATCCTTTAGGAAGGATTTTTATCTGCATCCTACCCATGATGCACACCTGGAAAAGGCAGCAGGACGGAGGGGCAATCTGGTCCACACCAGAAGAGCATTTCCCTTCTTTCTCCTGCCAAAGGAGAGCCTGTGGTTGCTTCCAAATTAAACAGCAAAAAAACGGCTCAGTGGGGAAGAGCGCCTAGAGCCCCTGTAGAGGACCCAGGCCGGTATCTCAGGACCCACATCAGGTGGCTCACAACTGTCTTTAGCTCCAACTTGAGAGACATTGGATATGCTCTAGCCTCTGTGGGCAGAGTCCACATGGTAACATAAATTCCACGGTCTCTCACAAACATTCACATAGACAAATTTAAAAAACCCACAAAAATCAAAATAATAATCTTTCCCTAAGTCCTCCAATTTCCTAAGGAACAAGATGGTCCTGTAGCCCTCTATAAAATGAAGGTATCTTTGAAATGACTTTTTAACGTTTAGCCAATGTATAAATTAGATTATTACTGAAGTAGTGAACTAAAGTTACCTCTTATCTCGCCTGTGATTTCTGGATAGTCTTGTGAACTAATTTCAAATTCTGAGAAGATGTAAACATTGTATTTTTATGAAAGCCCTAATAAACTACAAAGGCCCCAGTACATATGATGGCATCTTCTCTCCACTAATCAATTCTGCCCATGGGGTGAGCCCTCGGAGCACTTCTCTTGGGAAGGCAGTGATACGCTCTCCCAATGGAGGGACCCAGGTACAGTAGTTCTTTTATTGTTTGTAATTTTTCAATTTTAGGATGTTGAGCTCTGGCAGAAAAAACTACTTCGTAGAATTAAAGAGCAACTCTTTCCTCCCACTGCTGGACTGCAGCCCAGGAAAGCAAAGCCCAGCAGAGAAGCTAGGAGACTGTTAGTAGACCCCCCTTACCTTCGCCTTGTGATTTGCTTATGGTGTTTCATGTTTCCAAGCCAGGAAGGCTTCCTGGAGGAGACAGCCACCATGGGGCACTCAGTAAAAACAGTTAAATTTCCTTCACACTGACAATCAGATTTATGGCTGCAAACTGTCAAAACCAGAATTTAAAAGGAAAAAACAGTCCCCTCACTCCCAATCTTCATTGAATGGTGGCCAGCGTTTAGAGGGACCTTGTAAAATGGCTCACAATGGTCGCTGATAGCCCTTACTTCTTTGTTCTACTTCCCACTTGAGAGATTTAGCCTGACAACTGTCCCCACCTCCCTTCTGTAATGATTCTCCTGACTAGTCAAGCTGTTTCTCAGGATGAGTGCTCTTGAGTGTGAGATTCAAGGACATAAAGACTCTTTGCTAGACGGCTTCTATCCACAGTCATGTTCTTTCTAGAGATTGAGCCTCTTCAGAAATGCAATCTCTATGGCAGCTGCCTCTTCAGCCTTTCCCCTCAGTCACAACTGAATCAATTTGGAGAGGGAAAAAGGACATTGTGAAATAAAGAATACCGCAAACAAAGTAGCTTTTTATTTACAGTAAGTCTCACGCTAAGAAGACAAGCATGGACACGGAGATGTTCATGGCCCTGAGCAGATGGAGGACTACTCAAGGATGCACACAGACAGATGAGGCCAGATAGCGCCTACTGGCCTTCCATCTTAGGTGACTCATTGCGCCTTATAGGTGGAGACCAAATTCAAATTATCTATTAAAATGCAATGAAATATTACAGTTGAGGCAGGATGATACCTTAATGCTTTTTGGTTATATCTCTTAGAAGAGAGAAGTCGGGAATCAGGACCAGCAGCATGTATCTAGACTGTCGACAATTGCCACCATGCCTTGCTCTTCAGTCACTCCACCTGAACTCTCCCGGGCAGCTCTGATGCCTTCCTTTTCAATTTCTTCAGAGTCCAGTCAGCACCTTCCTACTGCAGAGCTCTCTTAGTCCTCCAAGCTGAGCTAGGTTTTAAAACCCGGTGTCAGTGCTGCACTTTGTAGCCCATTACATGATGTGCTGCAAACTGTTAAATGCAAAATACTACAGATATGCCAGAGAGAACTCACCGTACTTATCAGCCACTCCTGCCCTCTAGAACAGATCTGGGCACAGGGACAGGGATTCAGTAAGTACTTATGGAGGAGAAGGGTCAGTAAGTTACTCTGGACCTGGGATTCTCAGGGGAGAAGCAAACAGTGGGAAAGCTTTGTCCCTTAGGGGCTACTTGGAAGGCTAATGAAGAAATTAAAAGAAAAAAAAAGCTACAAAAGAACTAAGGGCATCTTAACCTCTTTTCTTAGTTAGGTCTTTCTCAAACCTCTGCCACATTCAACCTGCAACAGCAGCAACACTCAAACACACACCACACATACTACACCCACAGCCCTGGACACACAAGAGAACAAATACTCGGAGGCAGAGAGAATGTTTTAATCCTTCAAAATTATTTAAAATTTGAGAAATCATGACAACAGCCAGCAGAGGAAATCCTCAAGGTGGAACACAGAGCTGCTAAGGGGGAGGGGCCAGTGTCCTGGCTGACCTGGAGTGGCCACAGCTCTCTCATGGAAGGCACTCTCTGCAGAAAGCAATCAAGAAGCTTTATTTGTGGTTTGAAATCCATAACATGAAAACTTTAGTTTTTTTTTTTTTAATTAAGTTAAAAATCTAATTGTGTTGTTCACTGACTAACGTGATCCTCAAGTGAGGGTCTTTACAAATAGTAGAGCCCAAAAGCATTTCCCTCTGTCAGAGCCAGGCCTTCTAAGTAGAATACAGGTATAGGTAGAGAATCTCCCCAGAAAGCACTCAGACCTCCCACCCCCATCTCTCCTTCCCTCGCTGTTACAGAATTAAACACTGAAAAACAGAACTGGCCCGCTCCTCTGATAAATTCTCCAAATCATATTTTTTTTGCATCATATTCATAATTGTTGATTTAAAGTAAAAAAGCAACTCAGACTAACCACTAAGAAAGAAAAGGACTTTTTGAATTACATAACTATTTTATGTTCCTGTGTACCCAGGGCCATGGAAACTTTTCTTGGGTGGAAAAGCTAAGAAGCCTGGAGTTGCAGTACCAAATAATCGGGCAGTACTGAAGAGCAGTGACTGGGGCAGCCAACTGTGGTGAGTCTGGGTGTAGTCAGAGAGGCAGCAAAGCTCTATCAGAAACCCTTTTAACAGGAAGCCATAGAAGGGTTTTAAATGAAGGAAGGGCATGATCCATCTGACTTACATTTTAAAAATATCTCTGGCTGCCATGTGGGGAAAAAAATCAAGGGTAAATAAAGGTGAAGCCAGGAGACTAGACAGGAAGCTTGTCAGTGTACAAGCTGAAGATGACCACAGGCAGAGAGGAGCAGCGCCATGCTCGGCAGTAGGACCCATGGGCAGGGTATCAGGTTCATGGGTTAGAAGAGACAACAGGAAAGGAGACAAAACCCTGGGCTTTTGATTTCAACTGGGAGTTGCATTTCCTAATTGGGGTAGATTAAGGAGAGAGCACAACAGAACCAAGCATTCAGGCTGGTGTGTGTTGTCACCAGACGTGTTATGAGGCAAGTAGGTGAAGGGGGATGAATGTACCCGGGAGACAAGTCTGAAGGGCTGGAGCTATGTTTGGACAGCACTAGATGGCTAGATTGCTTAAAATGCCAGAGTCTAGATGAGGGAGCTGAGCGGATAAGGAGAGATGGTGACCAGATCTGGGTGTAGCCACTGTCTGACAGTAAAGGCAAGCTGGAGGAGGGGCAAGCAAAGAGAGGTTCTTGTCAAAGAGGAGGATCAGTTGTATTCAACTATACCATGGGGAGGCAGGGACAGGACCATGGAGGGTGACCTGGACAACTACAGTGCACTGTTAGGGAAAGAACCTGGATGGGGGACAGGGTAGTGGGGAGTGGAGCCAGCAAATCACAGGCAGCTTTTGCAGGAATCATTTCAATTGGGGATGCAGACAATGGGCTGCTAGCTGGAGGAGAAATGACTACCTGAACAGGGAATTTCAAACCAAAGCATGTCTGCATGTGCTGCAGCAGAAAGACAAACAGCAAAGGAAGAGACTATGACGACAGCAGCTGAGTCTTTGGGAAGATGACCTGGTGGTGGCAGTGGTGGTAGGGAGGGAGCAAACATAGACTGCTCAAAGAGCTGGGTCAGGTCTTGGGCAGTGGCATGTATAGTCTGTCCCTCTTAATGTGGCTCAGATACAGGCAGAGTGCTCGAGCATCCCAGTAGTAGCACAAAGGGCTGCAGCAAGAGACAGAGAGCACAGGCACTCTTATGATTGCCCTGTGGGAAGAAGTGGCACTAGATGGAAAGGCTGTGGAGTGGAGGGCAGGTAAAATCTGGGCAATGACAGAACATAGTGAGATGCACTTATGAATGGCAAGCTGGCTTTGCTTTGGGCAGCTTTGTGGATGCTGCCATTCATGGGGAGTGTGACCACAGAGTAGGTGGCAGGTTGGGAATAAATGACAGGTCAGTGAGGAGGAAGCACACAGGATACCTGTGTGTATCCAAGTCCAGTGCCAAGTCCATTGAGCCTGAGCCTGCAACACAAGGTGGGAGTGAGGTCACCCAGTAGCTAGACCCTGAAGAGGAAAAGGTGGAGGCCAAGGGAAGGGCCATAGGCAGCACTGGTGCCCAGTACAGAGGCACTGACGCAGAAGTGAACTGAGCTGCCAGGAACATCCAGATGAGAATCAAGGGAAGAAAAACAAAAGCACAATCAAAACCCAGAATCTTTCAACATGAACACGAACAACTGCATTGGTCATCACAAGAGGCCAAGTCACATCTAGCACAATTCTCAGAATGAAAACAAATGCAGGATGTGAAGAGTTTATTTATTTTTCAAACAGGGTCTCCTTCTGTAGCTCAGGCTAGCTTTCAGACTAGAGATTTCTCCCAAGTTCTGGGATTATAGATGTGTGGAATATCACCAGGAACAGCATACAACCTAAGCTGATCCCAGCACCCATTTAAAGGCTGGTGCACCTGAAACCCCAGGCCTCAGGGAAGAGAACTGGGGCTCGCTGGCCAGGCAGTCTAGCCAAATCAGCAAGCTTTAGGCTGAACGAGAGACCCTGACTCAAAAAGTAAGATGGAGAAAGGTCGAGGCAGCTGCCTAACACTGAGTTCTGGACACACACACACCAGCACACACAGTTTCTTATATATTCTGGAAGCCTTTTAGTTAGGAAAACTCAATTTCGGGAACATTTCATTTTCTGTGTACAAATGACAATAATTATATAGAAATATATCAACATATGTAATGCTCTGGAATGTTACCCATCTGTAAAAGACTAATCAATAAGAGGTAGCTTTGAAAATGCCACTTAAAGGGGAGGCAGTAGTGTCAAGTCTTTTTGCATGCAGGGCTGTATTTAGAGAACTACTCATGTGAACCCACTTAGCTCAAGTGACCAGGACAAAGGAAAAATAAAACCCCAAACCGGTAAAGTTAAGGATACCCCCCTCCTGTGCAATGCATATGGGAATATCAAGGTGGCGAAGACTGGTTTGTGTGGGGCCTCCGAATGCCAAGGCTCTCAGGGTACCACTTATCTCTCCCATCAACTGATGCACTTTTCCACTTTATAAAATACTTTGAGGCCAAATTTTAGTTATTAAAAAAAAATTGGTGGGGTTTTTTAAGAAGTAGTTTGGAAATGTGCCCAAAGAGCTGATTCTCTCCTCCCTAGGTTAAAAAAAAAAAAAAAAAAAAAAAAAGGAGCCAGGTCATTATCTCCCACTTCAAACTGAACAAGACCACAAGATCCAGGCCCTCTCTGCCAAATTGCTCTTCCACATTTATATCAAATGCCTCTCCCCAGTGCAAGTTAGGCCATTAGAGCTGCTGCAGTGGAATAGGAAATAAGGGTGACAGAGATGTTCTCGTCACCTCAGACTTGAGCTGACTAGCTGATGCACAGTGCTATTTCCAATTCATTTTTAAATGATTCCAGGAAAATATTCCTCAGTGGGCTAGGCTGACAGAAGAAAGGCTGCCAGGTCATGACGACTCTGTTCTGCAGTTCCAGCAAACACTGTCAGGAGGAGGAAGGGAGGCAGAGTGGTAATCAGAACAAGAAACTGGCTCTTTCCTGGGGGCAGAGCATTAGATTAGGCCACTCCAGAATGGCCGCCATTAAACAATTTGCTAGGAAACTCACACTTGCTTTTAACCTTTAGCTGAACCAGTGAAACATCCAGTACTTAAAAGCCTATTTCCCTTCTTTGACACCTTCAAAGTTAAAACTTGCAAGCCTTTCCACAGTTTTACTTAAATATGGGTGAGATGTTTCATTTAGATAAGTAAATGAAATTCAGCAGGGATAAATGTACTCATAAGAGACACTGGTGAGATGGACCCATGTTCTAATAAGAGACACTGTAAGATAAACATCCCAATTCCTAAGAAGAGACACTATGAGATAAACACCCCATGTTTTAATAAAAGGCACTGTAAGATGGAGACCCCATGTTCTAGTAAAACACACTGGTAAATATTGATGAAAATTTAAACTAGCAAAGAGTACAGAGAAAGAACTCTTCTGTACTTAGTAAAGGCCCTCACAGTGGCTATCAGGGTTAGAAGTAAGCCTAACATGCTAACATAAGAAGTACGTCTCGAAAATAGGTAAATAAAAATAAACCAATTATAAATGTGTGTATACATATACATATATACACATATATACAAACAAACAGACACACACACTCACACCTACCTAGAAGCAGTTATAAAGATAACTGCAGAAAATACTTTTTGTTTGTTTGTTTTTGTTTGTTGGTTGGTTGGTTTTTGAGATAGTCTTGCTCTATAGCCCATGCTAGCTGAAACCTACATAACCCAGGCTGACCTCAAACTCCACATCCTTCTACCCCTGCCTCTCAGATACTGCTCTAACAGGTGTGTGCCAGCTGGCCAGGCTGGGCAAAAGAATCCTGTAATAGAGTACGTCCTCTCTATCCTAGCAGAGACACCAGTTTCCAGTCTCTCTTGGGATAGTCAAATGCCCTCTTCTGAAAATGGTTAAAATATGCTTTGGTCACACACCTAACTTTGATTTTTAAAGAGAAGGATGCGGGGCTCTGGAGAGAGTAACAACCACCATCTGAAAAGGAAACAGGACAGGATCTGGGGAATGTCACAAAATTTTAGACACAACTATCTCCAGGTGAACCTTCACAGCCAGAGTCACCCAGTTTAACATCTAGTAGATTGGCAAACATTACAGAGAAGAGAAGCTACCAATGGACAGGGAGCTAGGAACCATGTGCATCCTTACCTTCTCAACTTTTCTACACAGCCCGCTAGCAACACATATTAAATAAACATTTTAAAATAACCCTTGCTTCAACATTAATATCTTCCATCTCTATGACAGTTTTCTTAATCAAGAAAAGTACAATAAGATGTATGCTTAACAGGTTCATTGTAATATTTAATAGTGAAAAGTTGGTCCCAGCAGCAGGGGCTAATTAAGTAGATTATAATAAGTAATAGAGTACCACGTAGTCATTAAAAGTGATGAAGATTTATGTACTCTGCTGTGTGAAGATGGCCCTGTGATTGTTAGGGTGAAAAACATCCCAGAGTAGCACACCCAAGTTGGAGCCCTTCCATCTGATGCTACAGATGTGTCCTCAGACAGAGAGAATAGGCCTGAAAGAAAAGCCCTGCTCGGACCAGTGAGCAGAATTCAGGGGGAGTTCTGCTACACTTTTCCATATGCATGTTTTTAATACTGAGTAGCTAAAGAAAAATTATAAATTACCTTTTAAAAATTACAGGCTCTACACATTTTAATTTAAACACACACATACATTCATCCATAATTTGGATTTTGAATGTTCCCCACAGGTCCACATGCTCAAAACTTCACCTCAGAGTGGTGCTAATCGATAGTGGGAACTTTGGGAGGGCCTTGTCGGGGAGGTCAGGAGTATGCTGGGAAGGATCATTTGGGACGTGGACTGTGCAAGTCTTTCTCTCTGTTCCTTAACTAATGATGTGAGCCGTCTACTCCAACCTGATGCTGGCCACTACTTGCCATTTACTCCCCCAGGAGCAGAAAGCAATGGGTCACTCAGTCATAGACTGACTTCTAAAACTGTAGGCTGAAGTACCTTTCTCTGAGGACATTAGTGACATCAGATACTTTGTTACAGTAACAGGTAGCTGACCAACTTGCTCTACAAAGGCAAATCCCTCTTTTTTCAATAGTTAAAAAAAAAGTAATAAAGTTAAATCTCCACTTATTCATCAATTTAAATTTAATTTGTCGTAACAGAGAAAATGTTCATTCCTGGATTTTATTACACTTCAGTGCCTACAAAGGCAACAGCTGTAAATTATAAATTCTCCCTCCACCAGGAATCAGGAACATCCTCTATATGCCACGAGAGAGGCCCAGCCTCTTACAAGAGCAGAGACAATGATGGTGAGCCCCTGGATGGGAGGGGGCATCTATACAATCCTGTCTGTAGACATGTGACGTAATAGAAAAGATTCCACATATTCTCACACTCAGTAATACTAACTGGTGGTGACTCCAGGCCTCTGAGGTGACAAAGACAGCACAGGGCCACATCACAGGCAGAGCACACCCACAGTCCCTTCTAGTTATAACTATAGCAACTAAGAAATAATAGGACAGCTAACATTTCACCTTCTGGGGGGGGGAGAGAGGGAGGGAGGGGTAGTCTAGCTGTAAATAAGCTAAACCTCTTCAGAAGTCCTTGTACCACCAATTAGTACTAACTAGTAAATAATAAAGGATACTAGTGACAAAATAAACATGTCACTGCACAAGTAACATACCAATAACTAAACAGAAATTTGCTTTCCTCCACAAACAGGAGGTTTCCACTTAAGATAGTATATCTCTCAGCTATTTGCTAAGCCACCTGTCCTAGTAACACTCTAATCACACTGGCCCAACGTGCACCTGCCAGGGTTGAATGGCCTGTCTCCTGGAATCACATGCACAGTGGTTTTAGGAGGGAACCAGAAACCTACAGGAAAGGCTTTCCCAACTACCCCCATCCTTGCTAGTAAAGCTACTGGGATGAAATATTGCCTCAATCCTACTCAAATGATAAAATACCACAATTCAACCATAATTCACAAGGACCCATGAATTCACATAGACCATCAAGCTGTACTTGCTGGCTCAGTACCAGTCAGGCACTGGGGTGGATAGATGGTGAAATTGGAGTGGTTTCTAAAGGTCTCACCTTTAACCTTGGGTAAGGTCAGTGCTTTTGGCCAACTAACGCAAAAGCTTCTAGCAGCTGTCCTTTTTGTGAACCTCGGCTTAAATGCTATACTACTACATAAGATACAAATGTATTTTTACCCTTGATTTTTCTATGTGTTCTCTGTGCAAGGAAATTTCACAATAACTATGGGTAATAAAGTAAAGCAAAAACATTTTAAGACACTGAAATTTTGATGTGAGTAGTTTAAACACGTTGTCTCTCAGGCCAGCAGGGGTAGCTGTGAATTAAAACAGGAAATATTAAGCACTTCAGGCGAGCTGCTCACAATCAGCCACTAGATGGCAGGCAAGAGGAACTGGATTTACAGCAGAGAGCACAATTCAAGGTAGCTAGTGGTAATTACCAGACAATGAAGTTAGTTTTGCTCTGCCTGCTTTTATCTACCTCCACGCTGCAAAGGCTTGGGTCATCCTGAGACTGTCACCTTAAGATGTAGAAAAGTGGCAGTTCCCCACATGAGGCTAGACACAGATTCAAGTTCACAGCCAGGCTTAGGGCAGACTCCTGCTTTTTTTTTTTTTTTTCGAGACAGAGTTTCTCTGTATAGCTCTGGCTGTCCTGGAACTCACTCTGTAGACCAGGCTGGCCTCAAACTCAGAAATCCACCTGCCTCTGCCTCCCAAGTGCTGGGATTAAAGGCGTGCACCACCACCGCCCGGCTCAGACTCCTGCTTTTTACTCAAACTGTCAGTGTAGGGCTCTGCACACTGTTTTCCAGGAGCCTGGAGCAGGGTTGTGCCCTGTCCTTGTGTGTCAGCTCAGTGTAGCCCCACAAAGGAGTTCTAGAGGACTAACTTGATGGATTAACAAACACTCCCACCCTATAAGATATGCCCTGGCACAGGGGTTAGTCAGAGAGGTTTAGTCTTCTGAGGGGTGGAGAGTGGAGGAACCGGATGAGCCTAGGGGCCTCTGAAGTGGGAGAGAGTTTGTCTACATTCTCTTCCTAGTAGGGCATTAAGATGCAATGTCAGAGTCCACAGACTCAGTAATGCTAACTAGAAAATACTTTTTTTCTCCTTCAAATATTTTACTTATGTAAGAATCCTCTTATTGGTGTCATAAAACAAAGTTGTTCAAGTACTAGAGACTAAAATAGCAGTCTGGCCCATAAAGCCAAATCCTCAGGAGTATGATAACCTACTTTTGTTGGTCTATGAAAATTTAGATTGATTTCTTATGATGATTCTTTTATTTTATTGATTTTATTTCCTTTTATTAAAAATAGACCTTTCCTCACATGGGAACACCTGGTTCCCTCCCACTTCCCATCTCATGCAGATCCACCCCTTTCTGTCTAGGAGCCTGGAGCAGGGTTGTGACCTTTGCTAGGGGAGCCCTGTCTCTGCAGAGGCAGATCTAGGTAGCCCCAATGTCCCTCATTAGAACACAAACAGGAATCTAAGAGATAGTAATAAAATATGATAAGATAAAATAGAACTATCACATCGAAGTTGGACAAAACAAACGGAAAAGAACCTAAGAAGAGGTATGAAAAAGAGAGACCTACTCAACTGCACTCAGGAATGCCATAAAAACACTAAACTGGAAGCCCATCACACACACACACACACACACACACACACACACACACACACACACACACAC
>JADRCC010564015.1:0-18596 GCA_019843855.1 Hylomyscus alleni
CCCCCTGCCACCAAACCTTTTCTCTCCGCCCAGGGGACCAGTCACCAAGCGAAGATGGGCATCACTTCCAACTTGAATTGGGCAGGATACCCAATTACACCTCAGTGAGATCGTTCAGTGTCTTCAGACCTGCTAAATTATGGAATTAAGAGGGCTTAGAGGGGGAGGAGAGCTGGTGGCACTAGATGTGTTGGGAATTTAGAATATGCTGTCTCAGATTTAAAAGGAACCTTTGAATAGCATCAAAGAGATTGAGTGATTTTTATTCCTTTTAAAAGTTTCTTTGAGTACTGATTGGGGTTTCCAGTTGTGTGTTGTGTGGGTGGTTTCAGTGGTGTGTATGTGTGTGTGTGGTGTGGGTGGTTTGTGTGTGAGGTATGGTATGTGATTTGTGTGGTTTGTGTATGTGATGCAGTGTGAAATGTGTGTGTGCTATGTATGTGTGTGTGTGGTATGGGTGGTTTGAGTGTGTGGTGTGTGTGTATGTGTGTGTGTGTGTGGTGTGTGTAGTGTCTGTTTTGTGTGTGTGATGTACTATGTGTGTGTGGTGTGGTCTGTGGTTTGTGTAGTTTGTGTGTGCGGTGTAGTGTGTAATATGTGTACATGCTGTGTATGGTATGTATATGTGTCTGTATGTGTGATGTGTGCATGGCTAGTGTGTAAGTAGTGTGTATATGGCTTGTGTGTATGTGTGTGTGGTATGTGCATGATTTGTCTATGTGTGTGTATGTGTGTGTACACACATGTGTGTGTGAGGGCTGAAGCTTGGGGACTCACTTCCTGTGTCTGGTTGGCTGTAGGTCCATCTTCAGCAGCCCTGATGTGTCTGGAGAGCCTCGCTCAAGTGGACAGTTTTGGCACCAACTGCAGGCACTGTGGATAAAGAGAGGCATCAGCACTTTTCAAACAACGCCCTTGCAGCCAAAGGCAGGCGCCGACCTCAAAAGTGGGCTTTGTCAGGGAAAGAGGTTGGTGCCTTGGCAAACAACTACTCTGTAGAAGTTGGACAAGGGAAGGCAGCAGAACCCTTGACAAATAAGAGCTGATCTATCTTCAAGGACACTGAACTAGCCCATGAACATGCTCATGGCTCAGCTCGGATTGTCATGTCCCCCATAGGAATGTATAGAAAAGTCACAGCAAATATTTTAGTTGATAGCCACCACATCTGGGCAAATAGCAAGGGACAGGCACTGAGAAAGTGCTCTGTGCCTGTCTGCCCTTCCATGTGGTGCCTGGATTTAATCCTAAAAATGGAAGAGGTAGTACTGTCCCTGTTGACAGCACTGGGAACTAGGATCCTCACTGCATGACAGAGGATAGGTAGTCAAGCTAGGCTGATCTGGGCACAGAGTGTGGGGGTATATTTTCTGTGACTTGCCAAGGTGTTAAGGGTTGAATTCTGTTATTGAAGTCCTAATTGCCACGTTCTGTGGATATGACTTCAATCAGGAAAGGTGGATCGTAAGCTCCTTATGATGTACCCATTTTGATTTGATGTGAAACATCCCCCACACATCATGTCCATCTGGGGTTGCTGCTTAAAGAGTTGTGGAACCGTTAGGAGGTGGAGCTCTTTGGGGGACATGGTTCATGACAGTGTGGCCTTGAGATTTTATGGCTTGACCACATGTCCTGTCCTCACTCTTTGTGCTGAGTGTGAATATAGTGTGACAGACAGCTTCCTGTTCCTATTGCCATACTTTCTAGCTCTACTGCCTAAGTCTTCTCTGCTACAGAGTACTGTATTCCTCAGGAGCTGTGAGCAAAAATAAACCAGTTCTCCCTTAAGTTGCCTTTATCAGAGTGGTTTATCACAGCAACAGAAAAAGGGTTTAATTTAATTTTATTGGTTTCATTAAAACAAACAAGAAATAGGGCAATGTGGATGCAAAAGAAAGACCATATTAAAACAAAGATAAGGCTTTCTATAAAACAAGGAATACCAGTCACTACAAATAAATTACCAGAAGCTTGGGAAAATGTAGAAACAGGTCTCATCTTTGCAGCCCTGGAAAGACCCAGCCCAGTCAACTCCTTGATATCAGAATTGTAGCTTCTAGAGTGGTTAGAAGTCACAGATATTGAACTCACTTAGCTATGGCTCCAGGAAATTGGTGTACAGGGTTACAAAATGAGGGCATGGTAGAAGCCTAGCGTGACTACCCACTGTCATGCAGTGAGGATCACATCTGCTTTTGTCCTTGAAGAACCCAGCCAGCACCTAAGTATCCTCAAGAGGTCTGCCTTTTGAAGTTGATTTGTGGGGATGGCTTGGGGGAGCTGATTTATGCACAATTTATTATGAATTTTTTTTATATTTTACATTAGAAATTTAGAAACGTACCTATCTGCTCCTTATGATTTTAAGTTTCTAAATCAAGATCATATTAATGTCTTTTTAAACACTTCTTATAGAACAATTTAAAATAAGACAGTAGTTAGCATTGGTACCTGCTTACGTGGGATCATTTATCATAGCACACTTATGGCACAGAAGGTACGAAGGGTTACACTTCTTCATTTGTCAAAGTGTAAGGATGTTTCAATAGAAGCCAACACTAGCCAAGGACAGTGAGACAAACTCTCAGTTCTTCTTCTAGAGGGGCTTGAAATCTTGGCAGTGTTTCCACAACCATGGTACATGGTGCTGGCCCTATGGAAGACTAGCCAAGCACAAAGCCAACCCTGTGTGAGGTCATTCAGACTACAAGGTCTATATGGGTCAAATTTCCACTAAAGATCAAAGTTTAGCTCTTGGCTCTCTCCCTAGTCTCAGGGAGCCTCCAGCTAGAGAGTAGCCAATCTCCCCCTGATTTCTGTATTCCATACCCTTCACTTCCCATGTGGGGGAATGCAGCCAACAGGTGTTAAGGGTGATGTCTGAAACACAATGCCCACTAAGTCATGTTCTTCCTTAAAGAAGGGAAAGAGCCTTAAGAGATACACTGTTCTCTCCATATCTGCATATCACAGCAAATATTAAAAAAGTTATTTCATGGCCGTTTAGAATTAGAGTGGCAATTTGTAAATGTGCAATAGTACCAACTGATAACATGACTTTTTAAATCAATACACACCAGATGTAGACCATCTGTCTTAGAGTTTCTATTGCTGTGAACAGACACCATGATTATGGCAACTCTTTTAAAGGACAACATTTAACTGGAGCTGGCTTACAGTTCAGAGGCTTAGTTCACTACCACCATGGTAGGAAGCATGGCAGCATGCAGGCAGACAGGCATGGTGCTGGAGAGGCAGCTGAGTGTTCTACATCCAGATCAGAAGGCCGCAGGTAGAAAGAATGAGGCCTGGCTTAAGCTTCTGAAACTTCAAAGTGCATCCCCAGTGACATACTTTCTCCAACAAGGCCAAACTTCCTAATAGTGCCAGTCCCTATGAGACTAGGGGGATCATTTTCATCCAAACCACCACACCCTTAAAATTTTAGTTTGCCACCCAGAAGGTAGAAGTTTCAAAAAAATAGAGCACAGTATTCATTTCTGTTGTAGATTACATGTGTTTTCAAAGATTAGCCACTTAAAGACAATACACACTTATACTTCATAGAAATGTAGGAATTCCAGCAAGCAGTACTAGTTTTTCTGTTCAGGGTCTCATAAGGCAAAATCAATGTGGGCCAGGCCAGGCTGTCCTCATGGATAACAGAAAATCTTCTTTCTTTTTTTTTTTTTTTAACATAAGTGAGATTTTGACAGAGTCAATTCTCTGTTGTTATAAGAACTTGTTTCAAGGACTCTGGAGCTAAGTTTAGTTCTTAGAGATCGCATAGATTCATCCAGTACCCTTCAACACATACATACACCTCACTACCTTCAAAGCCACCAATAGAGAAGTTTCATCATTTCTACTACCATCCATGCTTTCAATATCTGTCCTCAGGAACTGCCTGTCCCTTTGGAGACACCTCTAGTTCAGTTGGACCCACCCAGGAACATCTCCATTCATTTAAATCAACTGCATCATATAGCATTGCCATCATAAGAGTGATTCCTTATACTCACATTCAAGGGTCTCTTTCATATCCCTAAAACAGATTATCAGCAGCCCGGGTGGCCAGAATACAGCTGTGTAACATATATGAGCTCATAAGAGCTCCATTGTGCTATTTCCCTTAGCATAAAGGTTTTTCTGTAGACATTTTGATTTTTTCTTGTTGATACTTTCTTTTAAAGCACTTTATGATGATCTTATATTACTTTTACAATCAAAGAAAATCTCAACATTCGTTAGGTAAAGAATAGTTGTCCAGCCCTTATAGTAATATATGACTAATAGGTATTGTTCTTTGGAATTAAATGTCTGTAGCCAGCTACTTGCTTTCTATAGATATTTTTCACTCATCCATCCATCTGTGGTGGTTTGAATAGGTTTGGCTCTCACAGATTTATGTATTTGATTTCTTGGCCCACAGGGAGTGGCATTATTAGGAGGTATAGCCTTGTTAGATGATGTGTGTCAATGTGGAGGTGGGGTTTTGAGGTATTGAATGCTCAAGATATGCCCAGTGTGAAGCAGATTCAGTCTTCTCCTGGCTGCCTGCAGATCAAGATGTAAAATTCTTGACTCCTCCAGCAACATGTCTGCTTGCACACTCCCATGCTTTTTACCAAAATGACAATGGACTAAACCTCTGATCTGTAAGCCAACCCCAAAAGTCCTGCTGGGTACCTTGAATGCTTTCATAAGAGTTGCCTTGTTCATGGTGCCTTTTCACAGCAATGGAAATTCTAACTAAGATACCATCCATCCATCCCCTCACCATAGATGAGCAAGCATAGTTACAAACAGACGTTTTTCCTATGGAACTACGTGATATTGAACCACTTTTATGGAATCTCTCTGGAATAACTTCAGAAAGTTTGACAAAAAACGATTCCAAAAGGCAAAATGGCATTAAAATATTGTTATTATTCCTGGGGGAAAATATGGAAAGTAAATTGTTCAAACTGTTTGAGAAATATTTTGTGATTTTTGTTTTCCCACTGATGCCCAGACAACTTGATAATGTTGAGGGTTTTGAAATTTCCCATTTTCTCCATGAGCAGAAAATACCAGCTTCTCAGAAATAGCCAAAATGAAGCAGAACTCTTGGTTCAAATTTTTTTTTGCAACCTGGCATGTCAGAAGGAGCCTAAAGCCAAATTCTCTCCCAAAACAGAAGTGTGGTCCTGGGAAACCCAGTAACACAAATGATGCAGAAGCCCCTTTGGTGGGAAGCCCCTCCACTATCATTCCAACCAGGAATTTATTGCTCAAGGAGGGAAAAGGCAGCATGAGGCAAAATCCTGCTGGGTACATTGACTGGCTCTCAGAGAGCCCTGCGCTGACAGTCTGAGGCCCAAGTAAGAAACAAAGAACATGCAAGACAATAGACAATGGAGGTTTGGAATGCCAGTCAATGCCCTCTACCAGGAGGCAACACTGGTATAATTTGCCTGTGGATGGCTACTACTATTACTACTTCTACTTCTTCCTCTTCCTCTTCCTCCTCTTCCTCCTCCTGTCCTCCTTCTCCTCCTCCTCCTCTTCTTCCTCCTCCTCCTTCACCACCACCACCTCCTCCTCCTCCTCCTCCTGTCCTCCTCCTCCTCCTCCTGTCCTCCTCCTCCTCCTCCTTTTTCTTCTTGTTTTTCTTCTCCTCATACCCTTTTGGCCTCTTTCCTTCTGCTTTAGTTCCATTCACTTTCAGGCGCCTCTCTGGGTCTCACCTACTCCCATCTATTACAGAGACCATTATGGATTGGTTTTTGACAAAGATCCTTTTAGGAAGGGTGTTACATTTTAGTATGCAGTTGTAAAATGTGGGAAAGTCTTGATAATAGTAAGAAATATTTTTTTTTTCTACTAGTGGAAGGACCAGTAAGGAGGTTAGTTTTGCTCAAGGACCCTGTTCATTTCTATTCTGAATTGTCCATCATGTCCAGCATATGTACCACTATTGCTGGATATATTTTTGCATACAGTTCTGGCTCAGGCACGAGCCAAAATGATTCCAACGTGTGGAAAGCTTATATGGTGTTAATAGTGGGGAGGGACTTTAAGAGATGAAATGACAATGAAAATGTCACACATCTTCCACACTATCGACAGGAGCCATCAAAGGAGATAATGGATGTGTAGAGCCTTCTGAAAGACTCAGCAATGAACATGGGTAGTGTGGTATTAGGGTATACACATCAAACAGTTGTGCCTAGGAGAGATGAAGTAACCTGGGCTCAAATGTACTTGGCCTCTAAGGCTTCTGCCCTCTTCCCAGCCTGCATTGTCTTATGAATCCTCTTCTGATTTTCAACTTGAATGTCATAGGATAATTGACTGCATGCTTACTTGTGCCTCAGTTTCTCTTCTGGTAGACTGGAGTTTCCTGGAGTACAAACAGGGACTGTAAAGAAAAGGAAGCCAATGGCTGCTGGTGAAACTGCCATTGAGTAGAGACAGAGACTGTTGTCATGCCACCCCAACAATCCCAGGTATAAAAGTTACTTTCAATGTTTTAAATTTTTTTAAAAAAATATTGTTTTTAAAATAATGCTTCTTACTTCCATTTTTTCATGGTGTTAGGAACTATTAATTACCACTTTTTTTTTTTAATAAAGCCTTTCTATGTAGACCTGACTGGCCTGGAAATTGCAATGTAGACCAAGACAACATCTAATTTATAGTAATCCTCCTTCCTCACCCTCTAAAGTGCTGGGATTATTACATCTGACAATTTTATTCCCTTTTGACTTCTATATAAATGAAACAAACATGTATGTATGTTTTTATGACTGGCTTTGCTCAAATGCAACTCAGTTCAGTGCTTTTCTCTTCTCATTACAAATTCAGTAACTTTTATGATTACAAGTTTGAGCTCTGATGAGGTTGTTGTGGTTTGGACAGGGTGTTTTTATACTTGGTCTCAGTTTGTGGCACTATTTGGGGAGGCATAAGAAGTGAGTCTTTGCTGGAGGAACTGTGTCACAGAGAACAGGCTTTGTGGTTTTATGAAGTCACATGCCATTTCTACTTTGCTCTCTGAGTTTCCTATTTGATGTTTGTGATATGGGAAACCAGCTCTTCCTGTCACCATGCCTGTCTACTACCATGTTTTTCTATCATGATGGTGATGGACTCCTTCCTCTGGAACCGTAAGTCCAAATAAACACTTCCTTCTATACTTGGTCATGGAGTTCTGTCACAGTGATAGAAAAGTAGCTAAGACAGAAGTGGGTACCAGAGCATGGGCTAGTGCTATGCCAGACTTGATTACGTTGTTTTTGGAGGAATGTTGAGACTTTTGAAGCCTTTAACTAGAAAAGCAATTGAAGTCTGTAAGCAGAGCTTATTGGATCAGACTAGTAGGAGTTTGGAAAACAATACTGAGAGCAACATAGATTGTAGAGGCCAAGTGCAAGAAGTTTCAGAGGGGAATGATATTAGTAGCCAGGATAGAGACCACCCTGGTGAAGTTTTGGCAAAAAACTGTAGCTGATTGGTACCCTTGCCCTAAGAACTTGCCTGAGGCTAAATTCAAAACTGATGGACAAATTTCTTTGGCAAATGAGATTTCAAGACAGCATAATATTGACTCTGTCATGTTGTTATTAGTAATCAATCCTATTAATGTCTACAGTAAAAATGAATTGAAAAGAAAAAGTTAAAACAGTTGAAGAGAAAAGGAAGATCAGAAAACTTAATGTTGCAGCCAAAGCCTGTGAAGAAAGAGACAAGGAGACAAAGAGAGGCCTGGTTTGCAATGGAGTAAAGGAGGATTCCCTCAGGGTAAGACCCACCCAGCTAAGCCTCTATCTTGTAAAGGGTCATGGCCTAAGCCAAGTTCCATTCTCACCTGCTCAAAGAACTTGGTAGCATTGTCCATGGATCATTGTTCATATAGTTTTGAAGGATGCACAAATAATGGGGTCTTAGAATCTGCCTGCATTGATTCAGAAAGCCACTGAGCCCAGGTTTGTAGAATCCCTGTATGGAGGCCTTGGGAGGACACTGGGTGAATCTCTAAGCTGGGACAATGAAGCCTCAGTTATACTGGAGACCCTTAAATGTTGGAAATGCAAGAGCCCTGCTATATCTGCCATTGAGAGTTGGAGTAAAATGAGCATGAGAGAGAGCAGAGAAGATGGGAGGAGGGGCTGGATTTTATAGACGTCAAAGCTAGAATGGCAGAAACATGTAATATAAATTTTACATTAGACTAGGGCTAGAGAATTTAGTGTTGGCCCTATTGAGTTTTGGTCTTACTTTGGTCTAACATTTTTTTCAGTTTCTACTCATCCTTTTTGAAATTGTAATGCATATTCTGTGTCATTATATGTTGAAAGTGTGTGATTCGCTTCTTGATTCTGTAAAGGGTTCCAATTAAGAGACTGCCTTGAGTCTCATAAGAGACTTTGGATTTTTAACAGTGATGAGACTGTGAAAGACTACAGGGACTTTGGAAGTTAGGCTGAACGTGCTTTATTTTATGATATGACCACAAGACTATGGGGACCAGGGAGTGGCATGCAGTTAATTGAATGAGATGCCCTCACAGTTTTTGCAATTAGGATACTTCATTGAGTCTCATAAGAGACTTTGGATTTTTAACAGTGATGAGACTGTGAAAGACTACAGGGACTTTGGAAGTTAGGCTGAACGTGCTTTATTTTATGATATGACCACAAGACTATGGGGACCAGGGAGTGGCATGCAGTCATTTGAATGAGATGCCCACACAGTTTTGGGAATTTGCATATTTGATCCTCAGTTTGTGGCAATGTTTGCAGAAGCTTTGGAAGTATGGTCCTGCTGAAGAAACTGTGTCACAGAGGGTAGGCTTTGATGTTTTAAAAGCCACACACTATTTCCAGTTCATTCACTGTCTTAGTTAGGGAAGACAGTTTTACTGCTGGGAAGAGACAATGACCAAGTCAACTCTTATAAAGGACAATATTTAATTGGATCTGGCTTACAGGTTCAGAGATTCAATCCATTATCATCAAGGCAGGAGCATGGCAGCATCCAAGCAGGCTTGGTGCAGGAAGAACTGAGAGTTCTGCATCTTCATCTGAAGACTGCTAGCCAAATACTTACTTCCAGACAGCTAAGGATGAGGGTCTTAAAGCCCACACCCACAGTGACACACCTACTCCAACAAGACCACACCTCCAAATAGTGCCACTCCCTGGGCCAAGCATATTCAAACCATGACATTTACTCTACTGCTTCAGTTCAAGGTGTGAGCTCTCAGCTGGTCCTGAAGCCATGCCTGCTTACTGCCACATTTCCCTACTCTGATGGTGATGGACTTGTATCCCTCTGGAACTGCAAGCACAAATAAACTGCTCCTTTTCTAAGTTGCTTTGTTCATGATGTTTAATCACAGCAGTGGAAAACTAATACAAGAGCTTTCTTTAGTGTTTCAGAGATGGGGTGAAAGAGCTCTTTTTGGGCCCTTTGATGAAGACACTATCCCATGAGAAGGTTCCCTAAAAGGCTTTCTAAAGTCTCTACCTCCTATTGTGATCTACTTGGGCGCTAACATTTCAAAATATGAATTGAGGTAATCACAAACATGCAGCCAGAAGAGAGAAGGAGAGGTGTGGTTGAGGAGGACTAGGTGCCAGGGCAAATGGTCTGAAAGAAGTGATTTGGGACTATGCCAGCCTCCTCTGTTCTCCAGCTCTTCACTCTTCTGGTATGTATAACTCTACTATTCCTGGGGGGTGTTTTGGTGCTTAAATAGGGAGTTAAGTTGTTGTAGTAGTTTGAATGAGAATGTTCTTACTCCATAGGTTCACACGTTTGAATACTTGGTCCCCAGTTGGTAGAACTGTTTGGGAAGGATTAGGAGGTGTGGCTTTGTTGGAAGAGGTGTATCACCAGCAGTGGAGTTTGAAGTTTCAAAAGAACTCCTGCCATTCCAGATGTTTATCTCACTGTCTCCTGCCTTTGGATTAAGATGTGAGCCTTCAACTGTGTTGGGAATTAGTTCTAATGTTTTGTCTTCATTCAACTCCCATAAGCTGTGTTTCCAGACCTGAAGGTCCCTACCGCCAGCTGGTTTTGATTGATAATAAAGAATTGCTGAACAGCCAATGACTGGGCAGGGAGATGGAAGCAGGCAAGGGGCAGAGGGAGAGGAGAATCACCATGACTCAGAGGGAGAGCAATCAGATTTAAGAGCTGCAGGAGAGAAAGCATCCAACAATGTAAGTGGAAAGGGAATGCGGCTCTATGGGGGGTTGCCCAGAAGGTAACCGGGCAGCAAAGATAAACTATAGATTTAGAAGATGTTAAGCCAGGAATACCAGAGGGGAGTGTGTGCTAATAGCAGGGAGGTTTAGAAGTGCCCAACCATTGAACTAGTCAAGGCATATCAAAATTAGTTGCCGTGTGTGTTTTTCATTGGCGAATCTAGAGCTCATGGGCAGGTGCAATACACTTGCAACCTGCCAGGAGCATCAACCAGTTTAATTCACCACTACACAACTGTTTCTTTGAACAGCTGCCATTATAAATTCTAGTCTTATGAGATCATAAGCCTAAATTAAATACTTTTTTGTAAGTTGCCTTGGTCATAATGTCTTTGTCATAGCAATAGAAAAGCAAATAAGAAAGTTGTTAGCTTCAGAGTTTCTTCTAAGGCAAGTTCTGGTGAGTTAATCACTTGTTTTGTATTCCTGATGTTTGTTCCCACTGCTAAAAATTCAGTGGGGGACAAAGAGATATGAAGAGTGCCATCATAGCATTTTTAGACTTTAGCAGGTGTCAGAGAGAAATGTCAGCTAAGCACACAAAAAAGGTGGTGGTTTTGGTTTTGCTCATGCTCCTTCATCTGTGGTATGTTCCTTAGCACAGTGACTTCTATTTTTCTCATGCTTTATCAAGAGCATAAAATTGTAGTATATCAGATCTCTATTAGAAAAATGCATATGGACCAACAATGTGGATGTCTGGATAAACCACTTCACTTCCCCCCCCCCCGAGTAATTTGGCGATATTCCCTGAGGACTGTATAACTTGCAATCCTCTCCCCTCCATGTCCTGAGTAGCTGGGACTTCAGACACACACCATGGTGTGCAGTTTGGATTGGTCTTCCTTAGATAGAATAGTCAAAGAAAACCTGCTATGGATGAAATTGAGAGGATCCAGCTGGGTATTTAAGAGAAAGAGCATTCCAGAACAATATCCTATAGAGTTGCAGCCTTCTGGGAGTAAGACCCCTGTGCTAGGCTGGGTTCATGCCATGCCCACTTGTCTACTCCAGTTAAATCTGCAATATCGGGGGTAAAAGCCTGATTAAGGATAAGAGGCGTTATGATTCCAAAAGGAGTTCTGTGCCTCCTGGATATTCAGACAGTCGCTGGTATCTCCTAACTCAGATGTGTTCCAGATTAGTCTTTCCAATCATCAACATGCCCTCTTATTAGGCATGAAAAGTACCCCAAGTAATGATTCATTAATGGCTAAACTTAAGATTAGGTATTGTCTCCTGGTCAGCATAATGTTCCAAAATATCTTAATTTAATTCCAAACTGTCCTTAGCTTGGAATTTCTCTCTAGGAATCTGCCTTATCAGATAGGTTGTCCTCAGAGTTAGCAACAGAGGTCAAGCACATTTCTTAGGGCAGTCCCACAGAAGACAGAACTGTCTTACTTACTAGAGAGTAATTGAAGGGCTTCCCTCACTCAAGGGCATTAGCAAGAACTGTTAGATCAGAACTTCCTGGTGCTTGCCTCCAGCAGAACCAGAGAATTAGCATAGGAATACCAAAATAGCCCCAGCAGGGAGGGCACCACGGCTCTTCTGACCTCTTCACACCTGGATACCTGATCCTACCAGCCTTTATGTGGTGGTCACTTGCCTACATGACTTCAGTCTTGCCCTCTGATCCTATTGACCTTGCTGTAACCCTCACCTGCCTACATGACTCTTGTCATCTGCCCTGCTTTCTGTATGCTATTTAAGCCTGAATTTTACCTTGTACAAATACATTCAGATTCAGCACACTCTTGTGCCAACTCTGTCATCCGCCAACTCGTTGCCCACCTGACCAGAACTCTCATCCCGCGGAAATCGGGGTCCCCGTAACAAACCCGGTCCGTGGCAGGTTCAATTGTTTCTTCTGTTTTATTTTATCAACTTGACTCACACTAAGTCATCTGGGCAAAGGTAACCTTACTTGAGGATGTGCTCCCATCAGACTGGCTTTAGGCAAGTCTGTAGGGCAGTTTCTTGATTAATGATTGATGTGGGAGGGCCCAACATGCTGAACAAGCAATGGGGAACATACCAGGAAGCAACTCTACTCCATGGTCTCAGCTTGACTTCCTGCCCTGTATTTCCTCAATGATGGACTAAGATGTATAAGCTAAATAAACCATTCCCTCCCTGAATTGTTTTTGGTCAGTGTGTTATCATAACAGAAAGCAAATGAAGAGAAGTCCTAAATGTTTATGCAACTGGATGAGGTTTAGGGTCAGGAAGCCTGGTTCCAGATCTCCATCAGTCGGCAGGAGAGGTTCAGTGCACTGTGATCCAGCTGCGGATTTGACCCTATCTGCAAAGTGATGAAGTAAAGGGATCATAGAAAGAAGAGGAACATGGTCAGATCTGGGTCTCCTTAAAAGATGACTGGTTCGGTATGAGAATGGATGAAGGAGAGTTCAAGCAGAAATATGACTATTGCATCTTGTGGGAAGTGATGGGGCATAGACCAGAGAGTCAGTCACTGTGAGGAGGAGAGTCTGTTGGTTCTTAGTGGGGTTTGGTGACACTGAGGATAACGCTCTGGCTTGTTTTAAGTGGCAAATGTAACCGCCACTGAAGATAATGAGGGAGTAATCAGATCCCAGCTCCCTTCACTAGAGGGAATGTTTGCAGAAATTTGGGCTGGTTAGCCAAGAAAATAGTAGAAAACTGTAGGCCTTTAATGAGAGACACTACAGACGTTGTATATCTCCTTCCTTCCTGCACTCTCTACATACTTTATCCATGTTATAAAAAAAAAATCTGAAACTTTTGTTTGAAGATACACTTCTTATCTCCAGAGGCAGATAAGAAGCAACTTCCCCAGCTGTAGGGGCTTGGGGAAGAGGACATTAGCCCCAACTCTTCCTCCAAGCCTGGAGTAATATTCCCAACTTCAATTTTCCTCTCTTGGGGAGCCTTCCTGCCTGGAAGAGATGCCCGAGATGTTTAGTCAGTCCCCCAACCTTGGCATGGGCTTTATATCTCCCTAACAATATACTGCCCGTTTAAAGTATCATAAAACCTGACCGAGTGGGGACTATCGGTGGCTGTTTAGTATGCTTTAAAATTCTTTAATTTGCTGTACCACAATAACTTGCACTTTAATAAAAGCAATCTCTCGTCTTAATAGCCACACAATAAAGAGTTATTTATATGAGTCACTGTGCAGGCCCTTGCCTTCCAGGTGTGCCCCAGATTTTCAGCACTCCAAGCGCTTTGCGGGGACTGGAGCTGCCTGACACAGCCCATACAAGCCTCCTAAACCATCGCCACTCTGCAATGTCACAGCTCCAGGGCTGCAGCCTACCCCAGGCTCCCGGCCCTACACCGCCCACTCATGCTGATTTATTTCAGTATTACATTTAATTGTTTCCTTCTTGTTGAAGCCTTAACATGCGATGCTTGTAAATCTGACCCAAATCCTCCATATGGCACTCTGGTTTTCCATTTTCAAATGCATTCGCCCTGGAATAATGACTGTGGTATAACTCAATTTGAGCTCTGCTGCTGGGGACTTTATTACATAATGCTTTCTAATTGACCCTCATAGTTTAATAAGACAGAACATTTCACCAGAACATTGACAAAAGTTATTAATTTTCACTTCAGCAGAGACCCATGTCCCAATTAAATCCCCTGATAATGCCTGACTGACTGACCTCATTATGGCTAATGCTTATTAGTCCTGCAGAGAGGACAGCATCACACACTGTTAAAATGCCTAAATGAGCACATACGACCATCCAACGTGATTACAATTTACATACATGACAAATTTTACTCCCCTCTGCCTTGTCTGGTGCAGTGAATGTGGCCTGCTGCTGTCACAGCACAAGATCAGCCATTGAGAATTTGGGAGGTGCTATAAAAATGCCCTGGAGTGTGCTGAGGTCCACCCAATGAAATGGTGTCTGTCTTTCTAGGAAACTATTTCAAGTGTGGGCGTCTTTCTGTGAGGAGATTGCCTTGTGTCCGTTTCTCCTTTAATCTGGAACAGCTAGTACCCGTTTGCTTGGTGGAAGTTTGGTTGTTTCCATGATATTTTTCCCTAGTCTACTCTGAGAAGAAAAGGAAAAGGGGTAAAGAGATAAAGCAAAGATAAAAGCTACCACCAGGATAAAGCCTACCCTAGCTTCCTGTCGGGGTGGCTCACTCCTTAAGCAGGTTGTTCTTCCTTGATATATATGTGTGTGTGTGTATATATGTCTCTATATAGATAAGCATATGTATAGATAGAGATATATATACATATGCTTATGTCAATGATAGAAGAGGGATATATTATATAATATACTAATATATATTGATATATCATTATCAATTATATATAAATATAGAATTACACATATTATATAAATATAGAATTACATGTCAATTTATATAAATATAGAACTAATATATATCAATCTATAGGATTATATATTACAATACATAATAAACTATAATACAATTATATATAATTATTATATATTATATACAATTATATAATAATATATAATGCTATATTGTATTTATATAGATGAATATATGTGGATACAGAAGTCATATGTGTACAAATATGATACCTATATGAATATATTTTATTTATATATCATGTATTTTAATATGAATATAATATATACATATTATATTTAATATATATTCTATCCATCCTTATTCATTTTATATCTTGCAGTGGACGGGATCTTGCATAATCACCACACCTGACTTGGCTGAGTCACTTTCCATGTATGAACACTGTATGTCTTCACACCCACTGAGGGATAGAACCACTGATTCAACTGAGGGAGAAACAGCCTTCAGTCAGAAGAAAAATGAGTGTTTGCACACACTGGCAAGATTGAAGGCAAGAAAACGAAAGTCACTCAGCCTTACAGTGTGGAAGGAAGCACTCAGCTCTCTGTTTTTGCCTTCCTGGTCTACAGGCCGTTTGTCTTGTAGGTGGTCTGACCACGGCTCAGTCTGCCTTTGCTGTGTATCATAGCCGTTCGCTCTGGGCTGGGTGATTTGACACATGCCAACAATCTAACAGCGGAGATCAAACTTCTCTGACTCATGCCAGTGTGACACGTAAAGTGTACTGACACCCAGGAAAGCGCATTCTGAAAAGCAGGGTATCAGGCAGGAACCAGACACTCAAACTGAGCAAGAGATAGCTTAAATCATAGGCTTTGCTTACCCACAAAGATAAAGCCTGAATTTCAGTAATGATAACCAGCTGGAAGCTGCAGTTCGCTGATGTTGCTGCCTCTCGCTTTCCCCCTTTGGTACTCTAATATGGAAAGCAGGAATTCTGTGGGAAAAATAATAGTAATAATTGCAACTAAAAAGAAAAATATAAACTAACCCTCCCACGAGGATGTTTTAAATTACTACAGGTTTTGTCAGGTCGTACTTTCTGCAACTATTTCCTTTGTGTTAGACACTGTTCGGAACACTGTAGTCACTGAGCAAGCATGAACCTATTCTCCCACCTCAGCCACTGGACCAGACATGGGACCTCATGACATTTGTGGTTTAACACACTCTTGCATAAATGAATTGTATGGTTACAGCTGGATTAATTCTACTACTTATAAGGGTTTTGAGAACCTCCGAAGAGCTAACTAACTACAGTTATTGATTTCATGGGTTAAGATAGTCCCAGAAGAGATTTGTAGAGGAGGTGACATTGAAATTGAATGCTGGGTAGCATGTGGAGGTGCTTAGAGAGGAAGTTTCTGAGTAGAGAAAAACATCATTTCTTTCCCCCTGTGCATCTGACTAAGGAGCATCTAGTCCTACTATGTGCTAAATGCTCTTGAAACTGTGTGCTTCTGGTACTAAAAAGTGACCCTTGGTGGCAATATCTTCATCCATGAGAAAAGGATTCAGAAGCCCACCATGCCTCACCTGAGATGTTCATTGCTGGTGTGTAGGGAAGGACTGAGCGAACTGCGTACTGGTGAAAGTGAACTTGTTCACTGCAAAGAGAAGAACTATCTGAAGGGAAGGCAGTGCGAACTGGGCTCTCTCTCTTTCTCTCTCTCTCTCTCTCTCTCTCTCTGTGTGTGTGTGTGTGTGTGTGTGTGTGCGCGCGCACGCGCGTGTGGTGCTTTGATGTGGCTGGGGAGGATCAAAGTAAACGTGGTAGGAGAGGAGGCTGCTAAGCCTCGGTCTGTGCGCCCAGACTTGACTCAGCATCTTCTCTCCTAAGGTCTCCTGTTGATGGTTCCCTTCTGAGGCAGGTTCACAGGAGTCGATTGTGCCTAACTCTCATTGTGTTTAGAGGCAGCATGTTAATTAACCATAATGGGAGGAGTTATACTAGGAATTCGTGAACAAACCAAGACTTTTCTCTTCCACGCCTTCTAGTGGAGCCAGTGGATAGACGTGAATTAACACACACTGTTTATGGACAAAACCTGAGAGTCATAAAGCCAGGTGTGATGGTGTATACTCACAGTTCCAGGACTTGAGTGGCTAAGGCTATAGGATCAGAAGTTCAAGGCCAGCTTGTGTTGCATAGGGAGCTTCTGACTGAAAATAAATATACAAATAAAAGCTATGTGAAATTAAATAACATCGATTTTTATTAGAATCCTAGCAGATGCTTTTTCCCAGAGTGTAAAGCTTGGAAGAACTCATGATGCCTATATGCGTTAGGTGTGAGTCCCCAGGACATTATCCAGGCTTTTACTCTCAGGCTGTCAGCACCAAGGAAAAGGGTCTCCCAACTCCACTGAGAAGGTTCTGAATTAGTCAGCTTCCTGAAGGAGCTGCATGAATGAACTACAGAAATGAAGAGAAGGCGGTCAGGCTGCAGTTCTCAGAGGCATATCACTCAAGTGACAAGATGGAAAATAACAGTGTGTGTGTGTGTGTGTGTGTGTGTGTGTGTGTCTATGTGTGTGTTACAGGGTGTGTGTGTATGTGTATATATGTGTGTGTGTGTGTCTATGTTTGCATGTGTTGCAGGGTGTGTGTGTATGTGTGTATATGTGTGTAATATATGTGTGTATGTGTGTGTCTGTGTGTCTATGTGTGTGCTTCTGTGTATGTCTGTGTTTGTGTGTGTGTTACAGGGTGTTTATGTGCCTGTTTGTGTTTGTGTGTGTTTTGCAGAGTGTGTATGTTGCAGGGTGTGTGTGTATTTGTCTGTATTTCTGTGTGTGCTGCAGGGTGTGTGTGTATGTGTGTCTGTGTCTCTGTGTGTATGTTTCTGTGTGTGTCTATGTTTGTGTGTGTTGCAGGGTATGTGTGTGTATGCTTGTGTGTCTCTATGTGTGTCTGTGTATGTTGCAGTGTGCATTTGTATGTATGTGTGTGTCTGTGTCTCTGTGTGCATGTTTCTGTGTGTGTCTGTATTTGTGTGTGTGTTACAGGGTATGTGTGTATATGTTTGTATGTCTCTGTGTGTGTCTCTGTGTGCGTGTCTCTGTGTGCATGTGTGTGTGCTTACATGTGTGTGTGTGCATGTGTATGTGTGTATGTGTCTGTGTGTGTGTGTGTCTGTGTGTCTGTGTGTGTGTCTCTGTGTGTGTGTGTGCATGTGTATGTGTGTATGTGTCTGTGTATGTGTCTGTGTGTGTGTGCATGTGTCTGTGTGTATGTGCCTGTGTGTGTGTCTGTGTGTGCGTCTCTGTGTGTGTGTGCATGTGTCTGTGTGTATGTGTCTGTGTGTGTGTCTGTGTGTGCGTCTCTGTGTGTGTGTGTATGTGTATGTGTGTATGTGTGTATGTGTGTATGTGTGTGTCTGTGTGTGTGTCTGTGTGTGTTTGTCTGTGTGTGTGTGTGTGTGTGTGTGTGTGTACATGCAGGGACGTGAGTGACCCAGAGCTCCATGGGTAGCACAGGAAGTAGGAAGTAGAAACCTACTTGGGGAACTCTGCTCCCTTTTGACTCCAAAACCTTCTCTGGAGAATATGGCCTAGCTTACAGAAAGGTAGAATGAGCCCAGGCAACCACACAAAGCCATTCGAAACAAGACCAAGATGATTCAAATCCAATATTGCCACTCTCCATCTTTCCTGTAGGAAGAGCAGTCACATGACAGGGTCCTGACAATGGGATCCGTGCCATGTGCGGAGTGGAAGTTCTACTTCCTGAAGGGAAACTGTAGAGGAGGGTGTGCTTTTGCCCAGTTCACTCCCCTTTCCTCCTGGTGTGGGAGAGGAGCAACCATTTTGTGTCAATGAGGTGAGAGGCACATAGATGATAGCACGTGTCAAGGATGACTGAAGGGACAGAGAAGGAACGAGGGTCTTCTGGGGGCAGCATGGGGGCTCCATGTGGTTCTAGATCCTGTGTAACAGAAATTCTCATCATGTGAAATAAAATCCAAACTCTGGGTAAGTT
>JADRCC010564027.1:3129-20647 GCA_019843855.1 Hylomyscus alleni
CTTCTTCTTCTTCTTCTTCTTCTTCTTCTTCTTCTTCCTCTCTGTTTCTCTGTCTCTCTCTGTCTCTCTCTGCCTCTCTCTGTTATCTGTCTCTGTCTCTGTCTCTCTGTTTCTATCTCTATCTATCTATCTATCTATCTATCTATCTATCTATCTATCTATCTCTGTCTCCTCCAAGCTGAGGCTTGCCCCACCCTCCAATAAGTCTCTCATATGAGATCTGCTGCATGGTAAATTCTCTGTAGGATTCCTTGGCCCCTATCCACCAATCCAGTCTTTCACTTCGAAACCCTAACAATCAGGCATGGAGCTTGCAGTCTAGACTAGGCTAGTCTGGCTGGCCGGAGAGCTCCAAGGATTCTTCTGCCTTCTCTCTCCCAGTGTTGGCATTTCAAGCACGTACAAAGACATCTGCCTTTTTCCTCAAGCCCTTTACTCTAGAACATGTACTATTAAAACATATGCTTAATATTAATGAGCCAATGTTATTCTTGTTGATATTTTTTGACCAGATGATTTTTAAATAATAACCATAACCAAGAAATATAGTCAGAGAGAAGACAGTGATATCTATTACAATCATAAGAAATTAACTATAATTTTTCTTGAAGTGTGGCACTAGGAAAGATGCTAAGATTCTCTGATAGGTGCCATTTATCACCTTGACAGAATCTAGAATCACCTGACACTTGGACCTCTGGGCAAGCCTATGGGAGCGATCTTGACTGTCCTCATTGAGATGTAACGATCTGTTCATTGTGAGCAGCACCATACCCTGGCTGGAATGATGGACTACACAAATGGAGGCAGGTAATCAAGAAGGCACATTTGCATTCATTACTCTAGGCTTCCTCACTGTGAGCATTTGATTTAAGTACTTGCTGCCTTGACTTCCCCACCATGATGGGCTATACTTTGAACTATGAACCGAAGAAAAGCTCTTTCTCCCTTAAATTTCTTTTGTCACAGGATTTTATCATAGCTGCAGACAAAGAAAGCAAGATAGATGCTAATTAACTTTGCCTTAAGGTTATCCAAATGCAAAAATATGCTATCCCAAATGTCACATATAAGTGCAATAAAATGGCTCTGATTTACAATAGCAAGGAATATGAAAATTCCCAACCTTATTCTTAATTAGAAACATGCTACCAAGTTAACAAAAACAACACTGTAAGAGAGCATTTACCAGAGAATGTCAAATGGAAAACATAAAATGTTCTTAGTTTTAAAAGACGTCAATAATATTACAGAGTTACAAGATAATACAATGTTAACAAAATTCCAACAAAACATCTTAAACATACACACAAATAAAGTAAATAAAAGACCCACCACAAATTCATTTGAGAAGTTCAAGTTTTTCACCATTTCTCAAAAACATGTCCAGAAGCATCATCATTGCTCAAGTGTTGAGTTTTTTCAGAAGAATGTGCAGATGCTATTAAAACAGGGTGACACATTGCTCCAGACAGTAGCAAACACCAGAGGCAGATGATGGAGCCAAATTAAGAAAATATGCACAAAAGCAAAGCTAAATGCACAGAGAACAAGTAGATTGGGGCTGAAGTAATGGTGAGAGCTATGCTGAGTCCTAACACCATGCCAGAAATCTCTGAAACCTAAACTAATCTAAGAATGTTCTACTGCCTGGGGAGAGATCTTCCATAGCTGTCTACCATACTGCTTCTTGTCACAATCTAGCCAGGATGGAGTATGTGATGATGGTGGTGTATGTGGATCAAGAACATATATAAAAGTATATATACTGATCAAGAATAAATAGATAGAAGTGAGAAGTTGGGGATTCAGAAGAAAAAGAAGTAACTACCTCTATCTTTGGATAACACGTTTACAATGAAGGAGAACACGAGATAGATAGGCACTAGTGGTGAGTGACATAGATGTAGAACTCTAAAAGTGTCACCTTATTATGTCACTCAAGGTTATGGTTGAAGGAAATGCCTAGTAATGTGTAGTACAATAGATAATACCTCTTGTACAACATAAGTGCAACTTCACCAGAAATAAAGAAATAGAGTAAATAAAGTAAATAAAGTAGAGAAATAAAATGGGGGTTATTAATGTAAACATATTTACAGAGTCCTTAGTGTAGATGCTAGTACTGAAAATCAACACTCACAAAATCTACTGTAATCATGGAGATTATAGAGGTGAAGGGACATATACACTAAACAAATGGACAGGCAGATCAAAATTTTTGTCCTTGAGGATAAGACAAAAGAGACTGATGCATAGAAGGTACATATACATTTAAAGGCTCTTGAAAAACCCTGTGATCCTAGAATGGGCACAGACAGGACTGTAGTGTAGCGAGGGTAAACAATGAGTGTCAGGACAGTGAGGGATAAAATCACAGGCACGGAATAAGAAGTGTGAGAATCAACTATATATCACTACTGGGTGGGGCGAGTATGAGGACATAATTATTTACTCCAAGTGAATCAGAAGTTACTACAGGGTTTTAAATGAATGAACAAATGAAGGAATGACATAATTTGGCTTACATTTAAAATATTCTTATCTCCTGTGGTGAGAACAGACCACCAAGGAAATAAAAGTGGGTGTTATTTGAATAATCTAAGTAAAATGTGTTGGTAAGAAGAACTCGGATGAGGAGTACATTAAAAGATGCTCCAGTGGAGACAGAATCAGAAGAATTTAGAGTCAATAAGAGCCTGGGCTAATGCTAAGATTTTGGCCAGAGCAACTGGAAAGCATGGTGTTATCATTTATGGAGATGGGAAACCTGTGGGAGGAACATTTGGGGTGAGATTAGCAGTTCACTTTGGGACATGTTAGCTTGGGATTCTGATTTAATATCCAAGTGGTAATATCAAGTGGACCATTAGGAGCTGCACAGAATTTGGGTTGGAAATAGAAGTCATCCTGGAGTCTCAGACTACAGAAAGTTTTACAATTATGAGTATAAATAAAGATCAAAGTAGAACTGAGGGCTGGCCCTTGGAGCAAACATTGAGAAAAGGAGGAGGAAATGGAGATTCCCTATGAAGGGCTGAGAGAATCAGCAGACTGCATTATCTCTGCAGCCAAGAGTTAGAAAGGAGAATGGCTAGGAGGAAGTAGTAGGAAGCTGTTATAGTTCAGTAAGATAGGCTCCTGGGTCCTAAGAGATGGAGAAGGATAAGAATAGAAAGTTAGATTCTGCATTGAAGAGTAGACATGAGGACAAAAGGGAAGGGAGGCTTGGATGAAAGACAAATAAAAATCTTGAGTGTTTAAAGGACTTAAGGATGGCTCACATAAACAATTTCCTAGAGTTTTCACTGTAGAGTAGAACAGAAAATGTAAAGCATACAAGGGATAGAATAGTTTCAGGGTAGGATTTTTATTCAAACATGTTTTAAATTTCCCCCTCTTGTTCATCCCCTCAATCCTCCCATGACCCCCCTTTCTACCTCTTAAACTCACAACCTCTATTTCTTTTTCTTTTTTTAATCTGAGAAGTTACCTAATTTATTTCAATGTGAGAAGTACAAAAGTTTAATTTTGTGTTTCTATTTCATTTTGGTGTGGCAGGGTCTTTAGAACAAGAGCACCATTATACTTCCAGGGGTCTGGGCAGCTTGTGGCAGAGCATTTCCCTAGAACAAGCAAGCTCCCGGGTTTCATCTCCAAGATTACAAAACAAATTTTTTTTCTTTAAAAACATCCTTGAAGAGCTAGTATCAGAAAGTGCCAGCAATAAATGATTCTAAACATTATACTTCTAAAGGCCCAAAGAATAACTGGGCTATAAATAAATAATCTTAACAGAAGACCCTGACTTAGGGATGAAACAGACTTCAGTGTGTATAATTGAGTAAATGTAGAACTGTGCATATCAGATTTCAAAGAAGCCCCACTTTATTACAGAGAGCACACAAAGGTCTTTCCTTTCTTGGGTAAGTCCTATTCCCTTTCTCCAGGATAAGAAATGTATGGCTCAAGTACCCCATTTCTTGTCCTATCTGTACTTCCCATGTAGGTTGAAGTGTTTGGAGAGCTAGCTGATCCATTTGTTAAGGTTGTGCGAGTTCTCAGTGAAGAGTCTGTTTTCGACCATTTTCTTCTTTCAGATACAATGTTACAATTCGTATCCTCTCCAGGTTTGATGCCATACTGGGCCCTTGATTAGTTTTTTAGGATGCCTTTTGAAATTTCCCAGGATTCCATTGCTGTCCTTTATACAAAACAGAGCCCTTTTCTCCTTCCAGTGATCAACCACTTTGGAAGGAGGAAGAGTAAGCCTTACATGAGCCAATAGTGGAACCTAGAGAGATGCTTCTGCCTGTCAAAGCTATTCAGCATCATAGGCTCCTAGTTGCTGCTCCACGAAGACTCCCCGTCATTTTTCTAGTCTGTCCACCTAAATAGGACAGACCAGCCAGAAAATGGAGAGCAGGTGTGAATTTCAAAGACAAGACACAGAATACAGTCCCAGGCGAGACTCACTAGGGGATGACAGTAAGAGAAGTCATCTTGGGCCTTACCCTACAACCTCTATTTCTTTACTTGTTACATATATATGCCTGTACGTGTATTCTTAAATATATAAGTTCAACCTGCTCAGTCCATATACTATTACTTATTGTATATGCTTTCAAATATAGCCACTGTTAACTGGATAACCAATTTGTGTACCTATTTTTGAGATTATATATACACACACACACACACACACACACACACACACACACACACGCACATGCACACACATATGAGGAAAAAGGACAACAATGATAATAAAACTATGATCTTGGGCAGGTGAAAGTGGATAGATTATAATGTAAAAGAGTATTGAACTTTACTCAGTGTGATACCAATTATCAGTAGGAATGCAGGGTGCATGATGATGTGTGTATGGACACAGGTGACATAATAGATATGGTAATAGCAACATGATAACTAATATTACCACATAATACTATTGGTGGTAAAGTTTCTAGTTATAGATACCAATGGTCCTGCTCATCTCTTGCAGTCTCTTACATCAAGTGGCAAATCTATTTTCCCGGCTTTCCTTTGGACAATAAGGTATAGTAAAAGTAATGTGATTTCTGAGGTCAGGCCATAAGAAATAGACAACTTCTGCTTCTTTCCATCTATATCCTGGTTTCCATGCTCTACCAAGACTGGGTACTGAGTGTCTAGGAGTCACACACAGAACTCTGAAGACTAAAAGCTCTCAATGAGAGGTTCTGGCTATCAAATACAGTGCAGCGAAGTTGCCCAGTGAAGCACAAACTCTTGAGTAAATAAAAGGGAGGAAAAAGTAATCTCAATTTTGTTTTGGTTGCTATTATCAGCCATTACATTTCACAATCTTCATTAGTTAGAAATTATTAACTAATTATCATTGAACTTTATTGTGGTTTTGACTTTCTATTTTTTTTAAATATGGAATGCTTCATGAATTTGCGTGTCATCCTTGCACAGGGGCCATGCTAATCTCTATATCATTCCAATTTTAGTATATGTGCTGCTGAAGATAACACTGATTTTCCATTCTTTGAACTGTGTCTCATTATGTTGTAGGTCCTGGTCTCCTAGGCATGAAATGTCCTCCAGATCTATTCTCCTGAGTAGCTGGACTGCAAGCAGATATTATAAGCCCTGGCTTAATGAGTCCTACACCTCCCCAAGAAGTACCAGCAGGAGATTAAGCATTCTAGCACATGAGCTTCTGGGAGCCATTTTACATTCAAACCACAACATACCACCACATTATGTGTCAGGAGAATATGGTAAACTGAGTTGAAAGGAACCAAAACTATTGAGGTACAATGAGTGACCAAGGAGATTTTATCTGAGGGACAAACATCCTATATTTTCAAACTGCACACTCTGTTAATTGAAATGACAAAACACAGCATCAATCCTCACAGAACTATGCAAAAAAAAATATTACTTGCTTCTTTGGTTTCCCTCATAGTAATATGTACCATTTCATGAGAAATAAAGAAGCACGTCTTAGTTTCTTCTCCTGTTGCTATAATAAAATACATTGACAAGAGCAACTAAAAGAAGAAAAGCTTTCTTTTTGCTTAGACTTCCTGCTCTATTTTGGCATGTGAGTCAAGGCAGTGCAAGCTTGAAGCAGCAGGTCACATTGCGTCCACAGTCAGAGTGAATGTGTGCAGCCTAGTACTCGTCTTGCTTTCTCTACTCTTATGCAGACTTAGATTCATCCACCTAGGGAGTGGTGCTATTCATAGTGGGCAGTTCTTTCTCCATCACTGAAGCAATCAATCACAGGAATGACCAGAGGCTAATCTCCCTAGATGCTGTCAAGCTGACAACAGCAGCCATTATAGAGCCCAGAAATAAAACATATGTAATCTTCTATATATTGCCTATGGAAAGGGCTACATACAAATAAGAAAAATGTTGAGATGAAGAAATGAATATGGTTTTTAATTCTATTTAAAGTTTATAAGTAGCTGTTTAGCAAGAAGGCGATACCAATCAGATATAACTAGCCAAGTGATCTGTTTAGGATAGTCAGGGTGGTTGGTTCACACAACAGAAGCCAGTCTTGGGCTATTGACAAAGTAAGTGAATGATGGCCTGTAGAAGTTCACATGAAGTGAAGAAAACATAAGTTCTGCTAACATCTGCTCTTCACAGCCTCGTTCATGTAGTTTTGTAGTCTAAATTACTGGTCTGAAATCCCAGCTTTTCTATAAAATCTCATTATCTACCCAGGGACCAAGCAACTGGGTGAAATCTCACCTTTAACTTCACACTTGTAACACTCACTAAATTTATGCTCACTTTTAATGTAGATATATGGTTGAATTTTGAGAATGTGTGAGCTACTACAAGTCCCCCAGTCTCTTTTAAAGTGGTTTATATTGTGCAGTCATAAAGCCTGGGTTGTTTTGAAGTGTTAAGACAGGCTGACTTAAAGAAAACATTTTTTTATTCTGATGTGAATGAGAATACAGAACTCTCAATTTCATTCCAGAAGAAAAAAAAATGAGTAAAAATGTCTACTAATGTACCTCTGCTTCCAGTTCAGTGACCCAGCCAAGAAGGGCCTTAAGAGTCCAGAGATAAAAAGCAGTCTCTTGGCAGGATGGGTCAGGGAGATTAATCTACAGGGAATAGGGTGCCGTTATACCCAATTTCTCATACCATGCTTCATTTTCTCTCACAGTTCACTGTTTTTAGAAAATTGCCCTGAGCAGATTTTTTTCTCTTGTCTTCCAGGAGTTAGTGTTGCTAATAGACAACACTAGAATGGATAGGCTGGAGTGATACATAGCCACCAACATATGAAATGTGTTAGAGTCCAGTTGTTCCAAACATCACCATATGAATTAGTACCTCCATTGTTTTAAACAGCTCCTTCTATCATCAGAACAATTGTGATTGCGGAGGATGCTGACAGGTGTGTCTTGCAAGGCCAGTCATGACTGTAGTTTTTTGGGTTCACAGTTCATATGGTTCATGCTTACATTTCCCCTCTGGTAATGTGCATAGCAACTTCCAGAACCATAAAAACTAGCCAGTAGGGATGAAGCTTCTAGATAAGTATCAGCTTGATACAATATTCAAGGTTCTACATGACCTCACTCACTAAGAACTGAGAAATAAATAAATAAACAAACAAACAAACAAATAAATAAATAGCCCACTCTTGGTCCTGTACTTTTATTTGTTATCCCAGTATCATAAGGGGCATTGTGGTAAGCTCACTATTATATATATGCAATATATGTGGACTATATGCGTATGAAACCTTTTTCCTATAGTCCAGGTTTCAGATTTTATCATTAATGTCTTGAACCACTGTTAAGTAGAACATTTTCTGTTCAGTTGTGGATAAAAGGCTATGATAAAAGCTGTGTAAATTCTTGAGTGATGTGTGATCAACAGGAATAGCAGAAGGTTTGCTGTCTACTTTAGGTTTTATTCCTCTTTTATAGAAATTCAATAGGAAGGGAAAGCTCCAGAATCAGATTCTTTCCCTGTGACCATGTACGAAAGCCATTTCCTATTTACAAGAATGCAGAACATAGAAGTACCTATTGTTGCTCAGATGAGAACAGTTAGAACTACATGAGTTAGGATGCTGGATTGTGGAGCATCACTACAGACTAGAAGAGCACTGAACAGCCATTTGAGTCTAAACATCTGATTTATGCGTAACATAGAGGTTCACATTAAACCTGAACAACATCCACTAAGTAGTGCCAAAGAGTTGCTCAGGTCACATGAATGCTGACACAGCTTTACACAGAGACTGCAAATGCATGCCCATGACCAATGACACAATGTTCTCCAAAGATCAGGCAACATGTACTGATTTCAGGACATAATTTCAGTGATCAGCCTATTCATCTTCTTCAAAGAAATGTAAGATTCTCAAAAACAAGTGTACATATTTTTGGAAAATGAGTTTTCCACCTGGAATTGAACAGTTAACTACATTTTTTTTAAGTATAATAATCACTTTCTGACATTTGTGCTATCTCAAGGTTGAAATAATAAAAGTTAGGGGTGGTTTAAAGAGCAGATTTCTCAAGTTTCTGGTAATTGAAGAATATGTAGCTGTAAACTTTATATCATGATCTAAAACAGATTGGAAGATCCTACAATTTTCCATATAGTCATTTATTATTTCCACAGACATTCCATCCTTCTTAGACTCCAAATACCTTAAAATTTGTAACGTGCCATGGTTTTTGCAATGAAATATTTACAGGAAGGTTATTTCAAAATTATCTGCTATCTGGAGAAAAATAAGAAATTTTTTAACAACATAGTTGTGATGATGAAATTACTTTTGATTATAGGTGAATAAAAATCCAAACCAAATTGGCTTGACCCAAAATAGAATTTATTGCCTCACTTAAGCAAGGTTAAGAATAAAACTTTGGTCAAATAGAATTTAAATGACCATGTTCAAACAATATCATCAGAACATGGTTTGCTTTCATACCCTTGGGTCTGACTCTAACTTGTTGCAGAGAATCATGCTCCATTCTCAGACGAGGGTGATGACTTCATGGTGGTAAAGTGGCTGCCACACTGCGAGTGTGGCACCATGCAAGAAAGAAAAACTGTCTCTCTATGAGCCAAAACAAAACACTCAGGTTGAAGTCTCAGGCTTCTATTGATCTCCATGGATGCTACATTATATTTGGCCAATTATTTCATGAGGTGTATGTGCATAATGTGAGGTACCTGGGCTTGGAGAGAACTCAGGCATATGTTCTAACAAAATCAGATGTGTGGCTCTTCCACAGAGGAAAACAAAGTACCATTATGTCTCTCAACTTGATGCTTTTCTGGGTAAGTAACATGAAAGAAAAGAAATTAGTTAATGTCAGAATGTCAGTAGCACATAATACAATCTCTGGGATATAGCAGGCATTCAATATGAACGAAAAACAGTATTCTGTTTGGGTTGAATTTGTGGATGTCTGGTGGTAAGAACTCTATTACTGTAAATGATTCCAGGTTTTGAATTTTCCTCTCTTTTGGACACTCACCCTTCCTTGAACAGGATGATTCTTTTCCATCAAAGATGTACCCCCCACAATTCTGCCTCTCTACATCATTCCTCTTCTATTTCCTTCTCTGCTTTTCCACTTCCATTGCCATCAGTATAGCCTTGAACTTTATTGTGTAAACATATATAAGGCTAAGTATCAGTTATAGCTTCAAACCAGGGTATCTTCTACAGGCTCACATTTTGAGCACTTGGTCCAAGGTTGATGGCACTACTTTAGGAAGTGACAGAACCTTTAGGAAATGGGGATCTTGATGGTTGATATAGGTCACTAGGATCAGGCCTTTGAAGGTCATACCTGCCTCTGTTTTGAGTCTCACCCATCTTTCTGATTCAAAAAGATGTTAGAAGTAACAGCTACAAACTCCTAGATATCACAGTGATGAAAAAAAGAAGTAAGCCAAGTCTCTTGCTTAGTTGTTCAACCTATAATTCAAGTATTCCTTTACTTGGACTTCAGAACAACTTACATTAAAGAACACTTTGAATGTTGGTACTTATCTGATGACAACCTTTGTATTGCCCTAGTGAAGTTCTATCTCCTTAGCAGACCATGGGCATACCTTGCCCATTACCTATTGTTCCCACTTATTCTTTCCAAAGTGATTATAATACTTAATATAAAAACTAGTGCATAAATGTGATCCAGTTTTTTTTAAATTGATATAAGTGAGTAACAACCCTAGATAGTAAGAGACAGGGGTGAAGCCAGTGTGAAATGGGAGGGACTTCTGCATGCTTAATTTGAGTTACCACTGACACAATAATTCACTTAATCAGTATAGATTATTTTTTGTTTTATTTTATATTTTTGCATTTAGTAAAAATGCAGTTATAACACTCTCTCTCCCTCTCCTTCTTCTAATCCCTCTCAAGCTCTCAATGCCTCCTCTAAAACCCATTTATATTATTATTATTATTAATAATAATATTATTATTTATATGTAATTATATGTATATATAACCTATTGAGTACACCAAATGTTTCTTGTATGTATATATGCTTTTAAGGCTTATCAGTTAGAATTGGATAAACAATTAAGGGGCTGATCCCTGGGGAAGACTAATTATTTTAGTTGACTATAGCACATCACCTAGAGTTGGGACCCATGAGATTTCCTCAATTCATGGTGACATATTTATTGGTGTGCCATTGCTCAGGTATTGTTTCAGTGTTGATGTAGGTACCATGCCATATCTAGAAGGTAAAATCTCTCAGTTATGTCGATCTTACAATCTTTCCCCATTTATACAATGTTCTTTGAGCCTTAGGTACAGGGATTGTGTTATGAATGTACTAAATGAGGCTCAGCACACTGCATTTAGTTGTCCACTGCATTTTGACAACTTTTGACTTTCTTTAATGGTCTCCATCTTCTGCAAAAAGAAACTCTTTGGATGATGAGTAAGAGCTACATTTATCTGTATGTATAAACTTAAACTTAAGGAAAGTGCTGTGTTTGTCTTAAGGTTTGAGTAGATACAACTCATAAAGGCAGAGGACACACAGCCTCAGAGCAGTAGAGCATAAGGCTTCTGACAGCCTGCTTTTACTGTTAGAACAGAGGCTCATGTCACAATTCAGCTCTGTTGCTCCTTTTCTTGAGACTGAGACCTCAACCAATCCGATGGTACTACCTGTAATCAGGGTGTACCTTCAACCCTAATGTAGAAATTTCTAAAAATATCTTACAAACACAACCAGGAATTTTCCATCCTAATTGCAATTTTGTCAATTTAACAGTAAGTAATAACCATAACAAATATTATGTTGTAAATGTGTTTTTTTTTTTTATCTTTCTCAGGGGATGACCAACATCCCTAGTACTCAAAAGTCTTTTTGCTTAGAACAGCAAGATGGCTCAGCAGGTAAAGGCCCTTGCTGGCCAAGCCAGATAATGTTGATTTAAACCCCAGGACCCCAGTAGTGAATGGAGGGAATGAATTTTCACAAGGTATTCTCTGACCTCTGCAGGTATATCATTGCATGCTCATGCGTACCCACCCATCCACTCCACCAGCAGACACAATAGACTAAATAACAAATAGATGGGTGTAAGAAAACATTCTAAAAATGGCTTTTGCTCACAAATGTAAGAAATCCTGCTTTTACCATCTGAGTTCAAATAACACCTTATCCAAGATCCATGTTTTCATCCAATAGTCTCTAGTAGAATGCCTGTACTTACAGGCATTCAGAGCATACTCAGTTAATTTGAAAACTTTAGATCTTTGTCTCAGGCTTGTGATTTATCTTTAGTTTGGACAAAAGGTTCGCTTTTCTTAAAACATAAAATAATTGAAAACAGATTAGTTTCATAAGCATAACCACAACTTCAGAAGTACGGCAGCTGTGATCTCTTACTGATACGGCTGTGGTTACGGTTTGCTTCATGGGCATGGGATGCGAGTATGTCATCACATTCAGAAAGTGGAATCTCCTTAGGTTTCATCAGGTTTCAAAGCTGAACTCAAGCTTTATTCCTTCATTCAGCATGTAGTCAAATATGTGCTCATGGGGCCTCAACTCATATTCCACTACCACTTGAGGGAACAGTAGGTGTTTCCGAGGTTTGTGGTCTAGCATAGACTTTATTGAAACTGTCATAACTTTAAAAATAAAATTGATTCATTTTATTTAATATATGTCTCCTCCAAGAAGATGCTTATACAACAGTGACTAAGAAGAGGCACAATTTGTTTTCTTGGGAAAAGAAGCATTGTAAGATAGATCAGTTCCCTTCTCTTTTGTTCCTTTTCATCAATGATTAGCTGTTGAAGAATGTTTTTAATGTAAAATCCCAGATACAAACAATCTGTTAGTTTTCAGTTGCATGTTGTCCTTAGGAATCTAATAAAATCTTATTGTGGTCTTGATTCATGGTTTTGTCTAGTACGTACTTCATTGCATACATGACCACTCATCACTAACTAGCCTTCTTGGTTATCAGACTGATGTCATAATACCTCAACACTTGTGTTTTTCAGTCTTATTTTGCTTAATAATATTTGATAGTACAAGAGCGTGATATAAGCAACAATTTGAAGATGCCAAAGAGAAGCCTTAAATTGCATCATTAAATTTTAAAAAATGAAAGTGTTCTACTTTAGTAAGAGAAACATATGCTAAGACTTATAAAACCCATGATAATAAAGAAATTTTTTAAATATGAAATTATGAAGAAAGAAAAGAAATTAGTAAAAATTTGTATACTGACTTTTAAAAGCCAATGTGTTGTAAATGTCATGCTAAGATAGAAAAGATTTAAGCATGCAAAAATTTTCAGTAATATACTTACAAACCAAATATAAGCATTATACTTAAAGGAACATCAGCTACAATCAAGTTGATTTTTATCCTGGAGAAGCAGGGAATTGCTCAACACATGTAAGTTGATCAATGTAGTAAATCATATCAATGGACTTAAAAGGAAAAATGTCACATGATAAGTAGATTCAGAAAAGGTCTTTGATGAAATCCAACATGCCTCCATAGCAAAAATCTCTCTATGAAAGAGAAAACCTGGGGGTGGGGAACATATCTCAGCACAATAAATATATGACAAAGATAAAGCCACCATTATCCTCAAAGGAAAATAATCAGGAATGAGACAGCATTGTCCCTGTTTAATTCAGTGATGAAGCTTTAGCTAGAACAATAAGACAAGGCAAGAACTTGAAGAGATACAAATAGGAAAAGAAGTTAATTATCTCTACTTGAAGATATCTGATACTCTACACAAGATTTCCCCTACCCTGCTCCCCACAAAAGAACACAAGAAAACATCAATAAGTTATTAAAATTTTAACAAAGTGTCAGGATACAAAAATCTACTTACAATAATCAGTGACTCTATATACCAATAACAAGCATTCTGAGAAATTTTGTAGAAACACACTCCCATTCACAATAGCCTAAAAAATTAAAATTTAAATTAAAAAAATCTTTTTATAATGTTCAGTGTATTTTTGTAATAATGGTTCCAGGGCTGAAGCCACATACTAATTGTGATTCCCCTAATTTAAGCACTGGAATATGTTTGCTATGACCATAGCTGGGATTGGAAACCACCTTCTCTGAAGTTCTCCTAAAGCTGTGCGCCAGTGTGCTGGAGATGAGTGTAGGCACCTGATTGAGTTTCAAAATACCAGCTCTGACTCTGGGAACCTTTACCTAGAGAACAGGCCTCAATTCAAATGCAAATTAGTAACTTCAGGCTAGCAACTCCAGGACTGCACTAGCCTTTAGAATGAAAGGGCTAAAAACTACAGGAGTAAACAAACCTTAGCTCCTGGCCTGAGCAAATGAATTTGAATTGTTTATTTAGCTTTGGAAGAGAGCAAATTTTTGAATTAAGTGGGCAGAAGCATTTCCAAAGTGACAGAAAAAGCTGTCAGCTCAAAAGCAAAAGAACAAAGAAAAAAGATTTTTCAGCAGTGCTTTTAAGCACATTTACTAGGAGGGCTGTGGACCTGAATCCACCTGGCATATCAATCTTTCAGGAAGCCAACACACTCCATCCTCCTTCTGAGAAAAAATACACATGTAACCTCTGCCCCAAACCAAAACAGGATCTGGGCCATTCCATGAATTAGTGAGTGGGTCTCTCCATTTTACCATGGCATATCAACTTGAAGTGTTAGGATGCCAGTGTCACTCTGTAGCAGACTGACCTTTGATGTCAGTCTGCAGGAAGTTCAAAACAAATAACACAAAGGCAAGGTGAGCCTTTGAAGATCTAGGAGGATACAGATCCCCTCCTTAGTTCTAAGAAGCCAGTTTTTAAGAGTGCAATGTGCACACTCAACAATTCCTTGCCCCATTGAGTTATAAGGAATTCCAGTTTTATGTTAGATGCCAAATTCTTTACAAAATGATAAAAAAAAATTTGCCAGAGTAAGCTGGTCCATTGTCCATTTTAATAACTTTAGGTAGGCTCATAAGATTAAAGGCTTGTAAAAAATGATCAATTACATTTCTAGAGGCTTCTCCTGAATGCAGGGAAGCAAATATAAATTCTGAACAAGTGTCAATACAGACATGTATATATTTAAGCTTTCCAAATTCTGAATAATGAGTTATATCCATCTGCCAAATATGATTGCACATAAGGCCTCTTGGATTTACACCTAAATCCGGAACTAGAGATAAAATAATGCATTTAGGGCATTGTTTTACAATCATTCTTGTTTGCTCTTTGGAAACTTTATGTTTGAGTCTTAAGGTATGGCTAGAAAGATGGAATTTATTACGATCTCATTTAGCTAGTGCAACAGGATCTGAAACTAAAACTTCTCCTACAAGAGCTCTGTCAATACAATTATTTCCTGCAGCTAATGGTCCAGGAAGGCCAGAATGTGCTCGTATATGACCAATATAAAACTGATTTTTTTCGTGCAGGAATGACATTTTGCAATTGTGAAAATAAAGATCCTGCTGTAGTACTAAAATTAAACGTACCACATGTTTCTAATAAAGGAACTGAATGTGCCACGTATAGGCTATCAGTGAACAGATTAAAAGCATTAGTAACAGTTTGAAATACATTTAATACTGTGGTTAATACAGCTAACTAAGCTGAGAGACCAGGAGTTTCTATGACTACCTGTTGATTATTCATAAGATATCCAGCTAAATATCAAAGGGCATTACTCAAAAGTTGTAAAGAAGTCATGTTAGGAAATATCACTTCATGCACATTTAAGAATTTTATCAGTTTATTCTGTGAATAATGATTATCTATAATTCCTTGAAATCCTATCTGAGCAAGCAACCAATCTGTGCTATGATGTTTTAACCAGGAATCTTGATCTAAAGTAAAAGGCTAAATGATAACATCTGGCTCTTTGCCAAAATAAGTCAATGCTTGCTTTCTACCAAGCATGATCATGTGGGCTACAGCCCCATAATATGACAAAATATTACATTTTGGAGATACCCTTGAATGTATCCACATGAGAGGTGCTTTTTGCCATAACAATGCTGTAGGAGCGTGAGTTGTGTTGAAAATTCATGAATGCAAGGGTAAAGAATAATCTATGTAAGTAACAAATTAATTTTCATAGCTCTTTCTACCTGTTGTAACACTGACATTCCTTCTTTAGTTAAAAATCTAGGAGAATTTGGATCAAAATTCCCTTTGAGAATATCAAATAAAAGTTTCAATTCTCCTGTAGTAAGCTTTAGATAGGAACGAGGCCAATTGATATCACCTAATAATTTTTGAAAATCACTTAAAGTTTTTAATCTGTCTCTATGAATAACTATCTTTTGGTGAATAATAGCTTGATCTGTGAGTGTAAAGCCTAAATAATTATATGGATCCTGAGTTTGGTCTTTTCTGGAACTATTTGCAATCCCTTCTCATTTAGGGTAACTTGTAAGTCTCTATAACATAGAAGTACATTCTGAGGATTTTTTTCCTGCTAATAGGACAACATCTGTGTAGTGGGCAATATATATCATTGGCCATTTTTTCCTTATAGGATCAATGACTTGTGTGATATCTTTTTGTAGGTTCTTTAAAATTAACAGATGGGACACTAAAAGCAAATCTCTCACAATCCTCAGGGTGCAAAGGAATTGTAAAGAAACAGTCCTTTAATCCATAACTATTTTATAAAATCCTTTAGGAATTGCCACTGGAGATGATAGTCCAGTTTGCAATGCTCCCATAACTACCATTGTTTCATGTACCTTTCTTAGATCGTGTAACAGTCTCCATTTACCTGATTTTTTTTTCTTGATGACAAATATTGGTGTATTCCATGGGGAACTGGATTCCCTCAGATGTCCTGCCTCCAATTACTCCTGCACTAGCAAAGAAGTAGCTTCTATCTTTTCTTGAGATAAAGACCACTGATCAACCCACACTGGAATATTATTAATCCACTGAATTTTATCTTCATGGGGCACAGGCAAGATAGTGGCCATCATGGAAAATGCTTCAAATCTTTACTATTAGAATGAGGCTTAGGGCCTCCAGATGTTCTAATGTCCTGTTCTGACCTCTGATTATTAGCTATTTTACTAGGGCTGCACAAGACAAGACCCATTTGTGACAACAGATCTCTCCCCCACAGAGTAACCGGCAGATTTGACATAACATAAGGCTGAATTTGTCCTGAATTACCTTTCTCATCTCTCCAGGTTAAAAGCTTAGAGCTTCGTTTTGGATTATTGGCATAACCAATTCCTTGAAGATGAATAATTGTCTCAGACAAAGCCCAAGTTGAGGGCCAGTCTTGTCCTCTAATAATAATCACATCAGCTCCAGTATCTATTAAACCTTCAAAATTTTTTCCTTCAATAATTAATTTAAGATTAGGTCTTTTACTAGTAATAGACTATACCCAGTATACATCAGAAGAATCAAAACAACTCTGTCCTCTCTCTTTTTTAACAAAATTAGAAGGCATTGGATACAGAGGGATTAAAATAAACTAAGCAATTCTCTGATTAGCAGGTACTGTAATTACACCATGAGGTGAAGCAGCCATAATCTTAATCTCCCCCTGGTAATCACAGTCAATAACACTTGGATAAATCTGCAATCCTTTCACAATTGAGTTACTTCTCCCTATAAGCAATCCCCAAGTTTTTTTTGTTTTGTTTTGTTTTTATTTAAAACTCTTACTTCTTGAAGCCATGAGCAACAAGATTCTATCTCATCTGAGAGATCTTTCAATGCATTTTATTCCACCCTGATTCTCCTAGCCTGAAGCAACTTATTTGTACTCTGTATAGCTGCTTTTGACTCTTTCGAACCCATTTCACTGTCACGCCACTAGGTGAATTTAATGCCGGGTCAGCACCAACCCATCCTAGCCCCGTACCCTTCTTGCACACATGGCAACATTTCTTCAATATGAAAATAAGGCTAGCACTAGCAACAAAATTGCCTACCATGCAGAATGGTGTATGACCTTTTATCCTTTTCTTCTGAATCTTTAGGCAGAGCTCTGCTTTTGACA